>JAHQIW010002751.1:0-168347 GCA_019055375.1 Parelaphostrongylus tenuis
TTTTCCAATTATCGTACGGCAACTAAAAGTCTATGAATAATCTGTGCTTATCAGAAAAACCACCAAAGAGCCAATTTATCATTAAGGTACACTTGATCCTTGAAAGATCAACACTGCGTTGCGCGTTCCTTGTAAAAAGGTTATAATCAGAAGTCTTTGATAAAAGCTGCTCTTGATGTTCTGCTAACTTCCGATTTCAGAAGCCGCCTTAAATTAGATTCAACAACAAACCAATTCTACCATTGTATTCAGAAGAATCGTGTGTTGCAGATGAAGCAAGCACGAACTCTTGTCAGCCAAATAAGCTGATTAACTACATAAATAAATTTCGAGCGTTTTATTGATATTCCTAGTGACAACGAATCATTCCACTACAACGGAATTCCCTGACGTAGTCTTTGGTGCTCTAAAAATACCTCAGCACTAAATGTCGGCCGATGACTATCGAAAGGGCTACAAGGGTTTGAGACTCTAGGGTAATAAAATCTGACACTGTAAGTTGTCATCGAACTGCTCACATTCTCAGGATTTTCGGTGTTTTGTACAAACGGACCAAGAGCTTTGTATCACCAAGAGTGAAATTGATTATGATAAATTATGTCATTTTACATCAGTACAAGGCAAATGAATCCTTATTGTTCAAGGTGAGGATAGAGAGGCTGATTAGCGAGTTCACCTTCAGTAAATATAAAGAAGACATACTTAAGAGAGTTGGAATAACAAGTAAATTGCCGCGTGCCTTTATTTGTTGTTCCAGTTTTTTTAAGGTGCTTGTGACAATGGTCTTTTACTAAATACTAAGTGAGCCAATGGCTTCAATTTTCAAAAGTGGCCAGAAGTAAGAGCAACGTGATCGTTTCCATTATCCGCGTCCTATTTCGACCCTTTGATAGAAATGCGCTTTCTGCTTGGCTCAATGTATAGTAGCCATTCGAGTTCAATAGCGTAAATCATGAGAATTCTAATTGTGTACTTTACTTTTTAAGTAATCTTCTTAGTGCGCTGCAAAAGCAAAATAGGATATTACGTTTCACACTCGACATTTTCCGCTAGATAGAGATATCACTTCAGTCTTTTAGTAATCATTCGATAGTGGCAATCTCGATGACTTTCAATTTATGACTGGCTTTTGAGAAAAAATTCTGTTACTCTTCAGAAGTCAAAAAATGGTTGGATTTCACATTTGGCGCGCATTCTTTGCTCAGGAATGTGAATAGAATAGGTCACTCAGCGCTAGCAGCGAAATCACATCTTCCTACCGAAGCAAATAGTGTGCACTAAGTGCAAAACATTTACCACCTTTTGGCTGCTATATCCCAACAGGAAGTCCTCTTAAGAGTCAAATATGCGGTTGAAATAGTCCACATTAAAGCTATGGAATGACAGCCAGAAGTTTGCAGGAAAACTCTTTGCCTGCTCAAGCTTCAGATGTGATATTATTTTTTACCGTTACGGCGCAACAAAGAGTTTTTCTTGGAAGTGAATGATTTTTCAAAATCTTTGTAATTTGGGCTATTGAGTGACTACCAGAACTCTTCGAAAAATTGAAAAACGTGCTTTTCTTAGAGGTTTAATAAAGTGTGCGGATAGATGATAGAAGCAAGGAATGTCACGACTTTTTACGTTGTGGTGGCAGTGAGTTGAGGTCAACAAATGGACGATGCTCAATCATTCATGTAGCCAACCAATCAGTATTTCCAGTAGATGGCGCGAGTCTTCGCATAACTGTTGCTAGCATAAGATTGTGTTTTCGTACAGAACTTTTGTTGAAAGAGCCTTTCACTGATTGCAAAATTTTTCACCTGCTGAGTAAATAGTGCTTGCTAGGTTGCAGATGTTAATCTTGCACCTATAAAGCTGTCTTGCACAATATCTAAGATATAACTTCTCCAATAATTCAGTTATTTGAGCAAACAGAATTAGATATATGCATTCATCCAATGGGAACTGATTTCTGCATGAAATCAGTCAATCCTTGATTACCACCCTCAGTTACGCCTAATATTCAATAGAAGTGTGCCATGAATAATGATTCTATGATATCAGTGTTTTCCAATCCACAACATTGGAAGAGTTCAATCGATTGTGCAATTATTCGACATGTATATGTTCATTGACTATTTTCGAAAAACAAAGATTTAAACTCCTCTTGAGCGAGCATTGTCTGACGTAAGCAATTTTATACGTACACACGGCATATTTTGATTCTAGAAGAAAATAACGTTCACAATTTTTATGAATGGTCCATGAATTAACACTAATTCTACCTTATTAACTGATTGGAAGTCGTCTCTAAAGCATATTTTGGGAATTTGAAATTTATCCAAAACTCCCAGTCGGCTAAATACGCCACTGAGTTCCTGAAAAATGCTTCTGCTTTTGTATCAAAGCCATACAGCCATCATTTATGATAGATGATTTATTAATTCTCAATTATAAGTGTCGTAGCAGTTATTAGCATCGTATCTTGGCTAGAGATTTCCTACAGCAGGCACTGATCCTCAGATCGATCCTAGCCCGTGTCTTATCAACTGCTTCGCTCACTTTCGATGGTCAATTTTTGCCAGACTCCTCTAAGGTTAAAAATACTAGTCTGGTACATACATCGGTAGGCGATTACATATTATTACAGGACTTGATATGCAGTCAATTGCATGACAGTACCTGTAAGATTGATCAGCGCTAATGCTTTGTACCTTATCGAATGCGTGGACCTCTTTGTTCGAGCAGAGCTCCTTTTCGAACATTTGATTCCATAGACTAGAAAGACTTAGTAGTGACGCAATATAATTTGTTTCTTTCCCGCTAGACGGTACGAGATGAATAAACGTCTTCAAAACACTGTACGAGAACTTTTCATGAGAGTGTTTGTAATCATTCGAAAGCCTAACTTTATCTACTGCTCTATGCGGTTTTTTTTTCGAGGAAATTTTCTAACAACTGACCTTGTATCACATGTCGTTCCGCTGACCGTCGAGTGATTCGAGCGGGTACCAGCAACCCTTTCATTTTTCCCTATCGGGTGCAAGAGTAGCCTAGTGCGTTCTCCTCGCTCTGGGGTATCGCTGAGCATCATACTTTCTTCTATAGCTTTCGGGCAGAAATCGGATCAACGGGTCGGTGGTCTTCCTGTAAAGCGCTTGATGTCCCGAGGAATTCAGTAGGTAACGGATCACGTCCATCGGCTGTCGCTGAAACGCATCACGCATCCGGCAAATCTTATTGTCAATATCCTGGCGCTTAGAACGGCGTCTCTGATTTTCGACCGCTTAGGTAGGTCGGAATATCGGATAATTTCTCTCATACACGAGAAACGGGATGGTCCTTAGCGTCGACCTTTCGGTTTCGCGTTCGATAACACCGAGTGATCCTCCATCCTGTTTACGTAGCGACCAGGTTTCTGCTGCACATTGTATTGCAAATCATCGTCGAGTCCAAAAGGTGGGCTCGTAGTCAGATGTTCTTTGTCCTCTTCACAACATCTTCGATGCTCTTGAGCGTTCCCCAATCCACTCGTATTCTGCTGCCCAACTGTGGAACTAGGTCGTTCATCATGTTGATTTCACGACTTAGATAGACGTAACAGGAGCATTCGGAGATTGTCGTTCCGTTGAGCGTGAGTGGGCATTCAAAACACATTCGCTCCTCATGAACATCGTTTTCGTTGATTTAGTCGAATACCAGTCTTACCACAGGCGCTATCGAAATCGGTCAATATTCGCTCAGTTAGGATAATGTTGATGTTATGATAACGAAATCGTCAGTAAAGCGAAGATGGTTCAATTGTCGAACGTCAATTTTCACTCCCATGTAGTCCTATACTAATGTCTGCATGACGTCTTGCAGGGTGGCAGTGAATAGTTTTGACGAAATTCTAGCGCCTTGTCGAACCCCTCTTCTTACGTCAATGGTGATATTGTTGCAGAATGAAGTTATTCTGGTCGTGAAATCTTTATAAAGCTCACGAAGGATTATTATGTATCGAGTTGGGGCGACCTGGTTATCTAGAGCCTCTATAAGCGCTTCTGTTTCCACTGAATGAAAAGCTTCCTTCAGATCGATGAATGTGAGACAGAGTGGTTGTTTGCACTCTCGTGACCCCTTAATGAGTGTTGTAATCGTGTGGATGTGGTATGTGGTATTGAAACCTTTTCGAATCCTGCCTGTTCGCATGGTTGTCCTTCATCCAGTGTTCTATCAATCCTATTTAAAATGACTCCGTAGAGAGTTTATAGACAACGGACAGCAAGCAGATTGGGCGATAATTGCCTATGTCGTGAAGGTCTCCCTTTCTGAACAACAATACGGTCTTGCTGGTTTTCCATTGAATGGGGACCTTGCATTCTGACAGGTAGCGAGTGAAGAACCGAGCCAGGGTGGTGATGAGAACTGGCGGCAAGTTCTTTAGGTGTTCTGGTGTAATCCTGCCTGGATCGAGTGTTGTTCTGTTCTTCACCGACGATATAGCATGCCGGATTTCAAAAAGGGGGACCGGTGGACAACATATTGATTCTCTTCCATTTTATATGACGGCAAGAGGACATGGCTAGCAAAGAGATCCGAGTAGTATTAATAGATGAATCTCTCCATAGCTGTTCTGGAAGCTGCAGGTGTTCCGTCATGCCATTGTACTGCAATCATCTTGGTCTTGTAGTTGTTCAAGATTCGCTTTTGCTTGCAGGTCTAGAGAGCTACAGGCTATAGGTTACTTTTTATAGCGTTGCGAAGTTCAGAATATAAATACATTTTACATCGGTTGTTGCGTTTTAACTATTAGTTCGTTGTAAGCGCGAAAAAGCACATGAATGTATAGAGGAAATCTTGTGTTATCAAAGTCATACGCCTTATCGGAGGTCATTTGAACATAACAGCACTCTGTAGTTGAATAACAAAAACACACTCCACATGTGAGCAGAATAGGCGAGTCGCAATTTTAAAACGCGGGCAGCCTCCCTCTCACCCCCTCCGCCCTTGCCCTCTCCCAGCCCGTGAGTTTGCCAAAAACTGATACTAAGGTATGTGAATCAATATTATTCTTCTTACAGCACTCCAGAGGAACAATTTTTCCACAAGATAAGCGTGGAGTTGCTTTACCTTGAGAAAAATGTGCATGTGTAAAACATAAATGATTTATGCAAATCGAGAAAACTTATCTTAATCAGCTGACACGAGGTTGGTAAATTAGTAGTAGAAATTCGGCTGACGTTTCGGCGAGCAGTCGTCTTCAGAGCCTGGGTTGAATAGATTAATACTAAATACGCCCAAGCTCTGAAGACGATGGGTCGCCAAAAGGTCAGTCGAATTTCTACGACTAAATTATCAACCTCGCGTCAGCTAATCATAACAAGTTTTCTCATACATAAATGTTTTGTTTTTCTTTGGAGCGTTGCAGAAATACTTCCCAGGAAACGGCGGCGGGGTGCACTGGTTAGGAATTTGAGCGTCTGAATGACTATTAACACTTTATTAAGAAGTTCCTGTCCAGAGAGTAAGATCGTTTCGTCATCTCATGCCGTTTAACAAAAAAGTACCACTCTTTTATGACAACCACATGTGCCCAATAACATTGATCTTTATCACTCTCCTACACATATAATGTATGTCAGTTTTTTAACCCTCTTTCCAATTTACTGAAAGTTGAGCAGACACCAACAAAACTTCTTACAACATCTTTCGAGATCTCCTGCTCATTAATGTTGATTAACCACTTCCGTAGCGTGCACTCGGCGAATGATGAAAAAGAAAGGAATGACGGTCTCGACCAGGATTTACGCTCTGTAGATTGAGCGACAAGCCGAGAAAGAAACGGAAAGAGTAAAATGACGATTTTGTTTTCTGCGTTGAAATGGTCCAATGCCATTACTATCAAACATTTTGCTGTCTACAATGTGCAGCTACACTCCGTGCTGTCGCCTTCTTATAAATCTTGACTTTATGCTGAATCGCGTTTCAAATTACTCATTCCAACTGTGGGTGGTTACAGCTCACTCACTTATGTTGTAGCTTGGAACAATTCAACTACTTTGATTTTCCGAAGATCAACTAGTTTTAAACAGAGATTACCAAAATTGATCCTCCATCAAAAGCAAAAGCACAAATTTGCCAGTTTTGTTTCGAAACGGACAAATGTCATGGAGCGTGGATAGGTGCTAACAAAGATTACTTCAAGATATGTTTGAAAAACTTCCCTACAGATAGCAAATGAAGAGGAATTCAAACACCACCTTTAAGCCTACACGATTGCAATTTTCTTTCTGTCGAGGTAATTGAGTTAAAATTCTGAAAAAAGCTCATGAACTAAAAACAGCCTCAAAAATTCGAAAGTTGAAAATTATGAGCATTGTAAACGTAAAATAGTCAAAGACGTGATTCAAATATGGTGATTTTATATGCTCGAAAAATTTCGCAATAATTGAACCTCTTTTTCAAAAAACACTTATTTTATTTTGAGTCAGAAGCCATTTCTTGCTTATACTCAATCACTTGCTTCGTACAAGAGGCGATGATGATTACCAGAAGGAGACTTTTTAACGGCACGACATCAAAGATCCTTTGAAATCTTCCAGTCGAAAACAGGCTGCAATCATGTTGCGCAGACTTTAATGAAAGATTAAACGTGATGATGATTAGAGAAAAATCTGATGCTGGTCAACAGACGACGAAGCTTCTGTGATTTTGCTTTTGGCGTGAAAGACTGCTGTAGTTTCTGAAGGTTCAGCAAATACCACAATTTGTGAGACGAATTTTTTCGAGAAATTGAAGCTGCAGCGTATCCGCATAGTGTGAAATGTGGATTCTAGTCCCAGTCGGCGCACCGTTTCCCATATCACTCTGCATCACTGAGTGTATTGTAAGATCATATGAGCGCTAAAGGCGGTCAAATTAGAAAATATTCTGTTTGTTCATCAAAATGACATTAATTCAGTCCAGCTAATGCCTTTATTAGAGGAAAGGGTCGCAAACCGCCTGCAAGGTTTGTAATGGTAAAAATATTTATTGATATATTACCTTTAAATTCGAGTGTTTTTCTTGAAACCACGCTCAAATTTCACTATTTCTGCCCATTAATATTTGAGCCAACATGCACATGTAGTCTGTTAATGGGTTTTTGCACAGCCCGATACACGTGTTACGACCTCACAGTTTCGCTAGTCTGACACAACTTACTGAACTGCCTGACTGACGAGACTGTAAGGTTGAAATACGTGTATCAGCTTATACAACAGCCCACTAACAGATTACATGACATGTTGGCTCAAATAATAATGGCGAGTGATATTAAAATTTGAGCGTGGTCTCAGGAAAACACTAGAAATAGTGGTATGATATTATAAAACTACTAGCCAAAGAGCTATCAAGTGCACAATAGGTATGTTCGGTAATAATTCTACTTGATATTCAATCTAAATCGTTCGATGCCACTTATCTCTCTATAGGGAGAGTAGAGGCCCCGAGAGGATTGGCTCTAAAGCTAAAAGACAAAGGGCTCTACCCGAATGACGAGACTGTAAGCTCGAAACACGTGTGTAGGCTGTACAAGAGCCCATTAACAGACCACATGACATGTTGGCTCAAATAATAATGAAGAGATGTTGACTAATATGTACATCGTTGAAAAGTCTCGCGATCGTATTTCTGTATCATGAATTCGAATTGCCGCAAACTTTTACTGTTGTCGGGGCCTATGTTACGCAGTGGGTAGAGACATAATGCAATATACAGAGACAAACATGTTAGAATCTGCTTCAACTAGATCCGTTATCCCTTTGCTAATAGACAAGTCATTATCAGACTCGTTTAAGAAGATAAAATCAGTGACTCAGTACATCGATAGGCCTATCAAAATCGAAAACAAATTCACTTTTTAACCGTCTACATCCATAGTGAAAAATTGGTGTAGTGCATCAATCACAAACGTAAAACCATTATACAGCGTCTTTTCAATTTCAAATATATGTGAAATCGTTGTACCTGATAAACAATGAAACTTGATAGTTTGGTTTGTAGAAGGTGTAAATATAAACATTACACCATGTGGAATACCATCGTGTTATGTTAGATGAAAATCAGTTACCCATTTGCTTTCATTTCGAATATACGATCCTTGCGATCAAAAAATTTGATTAGCCATATTCAACTTTATTCCACACTCAGTTTGTTTTATTTGCTCGGTTGAGGCTTGAGTAAGGCCCATTCTCAAATTCTACTAGTTGTTCCCAAAGTTCGAGAATTTCGATGGTCCAGATCGTTTTTTGAAAAGTTACCATATAGCGCTGTTAGAGCGAAAAGACGATCACGTTTTGCGCATAAAGTTTTAATCGTACAGAAAAGTTATATACCCATGATAAAGCTATGACCATGTAGAAAAAATCAGGATTTATGAGAGTACCACAAGAATCCTAAGGATTTACTCTGCGCATAGAAGAAACAACCCTAATCGATAAACGAAAGAAGAACGCCTCTTGTAAGTAGTGCTGTGCGATAGACCACTGCCGTCTCCACAGGGTCAATGAGTTATGTGCGTTATGGTTGAAAAATTAACATGATGACTGTCTTAACTTTAGAACAGACCAAGACCAATGATCACATTAGTGCGCAGTAGATGTAGTGAAGAGGACAATACTTGTTTGATTGTACAGTTCTCTCTGCTTCAATGTATTTAAAACCAAGATGCGACGTAGGTAGGATGGAGACGCGGCAGTTATTATCGAAATTACTCAAAATCTGTAGTTCCAAACTATATCGACGGTACGGAAGTCATGGACACTGCTGATCCTATCAAAATATCGGTAGTTAGGTGTGGCAAGCACGTTATAGGTCTCAAAGATAATCACTGTGGAGGGATATTTGAAGAAAAGAAAATAAGGTTAGTTCGAGAAAGGTGAATATGAAAAACTGACGAGATTCTGGAAAATCTGCTAGACGCCACTCATTCATGATAGATAGAGAACAATTAATCGACAGTGCTAGAGAAGATGTAAGTGATAGCCGCTTGAATGGCTCCATGATAAGGTGAAGAAAAATTAATGTAGGTTGTTTCTTATGACTAACAATGACTACGTGCAAGAAAATACATCAAATTATCAGAATCTTGAAATTATCAACAATATAAAAATATTCGTTCATGTATACTTCACACCTTATTGTTCGTTTTGAAATCATGGCGAGTGGCAAATCCCCATATTAATCGTGGCCAACAAAAGAATCGATCGTTCAGTAGACAACTTACTATTAGGTGAGCTTCAATATTTTCACATTTCTTTACAGAATTTCTTCACGACACCCGCATTTTATATCTAATCCGTGGGCCCTAACATTTCCTGCAATTGATTCATTTCCTTGTATCTACCATATACGGAAAGTCTTTCACCTTTTTTTGCGGGTGAGTTCGGCGGCTGCCGGCTGCCATACGAATTTCCAGGGAGAAAGAATTTCTAAGTAAATTAAGAAATTAGTGCGGTTTTTGAATGACGCTGCTATTCTAAAATATACATGAAATCGCTGCGCACATCGCCGATGATACGAGACCATTGTGTGCAGTCGTTCGTGCTCGATGTGGGCTTCGCTTTTTTTTTGTCGTTTGAAAAGAATTTTCTTAGTGTAGCACCGCTAACACTTGGCGATGCTCATATATAAACGATGCTTCATATGCTGATTATCATATGATAGTGATCTCTTCTCGTTTCTCTGGGCAGTCTCAGTATCATTGGCAGCTAGCACAAAGCGTAAAAATATCTCGAAACGTTCAGAAAAAAAAAGTTACTCTTGATAAAAAACACCAGTGATTGAGGAATACTTTGAAGCCGATAATCCGCTTTGTGCTAGCTGATAAGAATGCCGACCTGTTAGCATAGATTGTCTAAGTTGCCATATCACTATCAGCAATTGATTAGCTAATCAGCGTACTCTCCATCTTGTATATAAAGACAATACTTGATGAGATTCTTCATTTGATCGGTGCTTCACAGGAAATGCTTCGACTCGACTGAAACACATGCGTAGATCCACAGCGAGAATGAGGCACTGGGACAATCGACTCCAATTATCGGTCCCGAAGAAGAAGAGGTTGAAATATCACTCGATTAATTCTTAATTATCTACCTCATGTAATAGCTGAATCAAAAAAGGACTTATAAAACATTATGTAATCGATTAGACGGTAGAGTTTCAGCCGACAGTGTTCGGCAGTTATATAGCATGGGTGTGATCTCTAGCCAACTATTCTTGAAACTTCGCTATGAAAGATTCAATATAGCTCGTCTGAATATGACTTGATCGATATTTTTTGTTATCAGCAATAGCGGCCTTCGGTAACGTGCCCACTGATGATAGTGATAATGCCGAAATATACGATGCGACAATTTACAAATCTTGACATGATTACAGAAAGTGAGTGAATCGGAAACGGATGAGGAAAGTGCAGCAGGTCGGATTGTTAGGAAATTGCGCTATTCCATGCCTCATCCTATTCGTTACAACTTGTGCTCATCGGTGAAGCTTCGAATCAAACGGTGCTGCGTATACCACTGCGATGTCCACGTAATTTTTATAAAAATCTTTTTATTCAACCACTTTTGCAGTGGTATGTTGTTGCAAATTATATGTGATAATGTTGAGTGCAATGCAAAGCTTTGAACCTCAGGCGGGAATCGAAACAGCATCTCACCTTTTTCGGAACGCGTGTTAACCAGCTGCACTACCAGGGCTGCACAGTACTCCACATATTGGGTATAAGTATAACATCATACCATGGCAGTCAAAACAGAAAGAATTTAGACTTTTCCGGAAAGAGTGAGATCTGGGTTCGAATCCCGGCTGACGCAAACGTTTTTGCACAGTATTCCACATATTGGGTATAACTACAGAAAGTTTCAACGAGATGGCTGAATACATAAACAGACCATGTAGTACTCCTTCAGGTGCACATAACACTAAGACGCAATGACGACGACTTTTAGGCGGTAGCAAGTATTGTGTACAACAGTTGAAATCGTTGACGCAGAAAAAATTTGAGGCACTTTGCATGCATATCAAAAGTCCAGGAATGGATAGAGAAGAGAGAGAGTATCTGATCCTAACACGTGACAAAATACCTTATGTCTATCGCTGCTGATTTCATAATTGAACAAGATTCATTATTATGTAGCAGAATATCGCAGAACTTCTCTATTTAGGTGGTTGAGCGGTGGATTTATTGCAGTAATTAGGCATCTAATTAATTTTTGTACTGATTTTTCTAAAGATATATGAAATAAATTGAAAGATCAGAAGTGGTATAATCTATAACGCATGCCTCTGAAGAAGACGAAATCACCGAAATGTTAACCAGCATACCTTTCGTTTCGAGTGTTTTCTTAAGGCCACGCTCGAATTTCTATATGCCAGATAATCATTTTTTGAGCCAAGCATGTGGACTGCTATGTAAGGGCTGACTTATAGAGCCCGAAACCCGTGTTTCAACCTTCACGATCTCACTAGTCGGGCGGTGCCCATTTCGTCTTTAGCCAATCCTCTCTGGCCGCTCAGTCCCCTATACTACCGCCTGACAGATGAGACCGTCAAGGTTGAAACGCGTGTGTCGAGCTCCATAAGACAGCCCTTAAATAACAGACCGCATGCTTTGACCAGCAATTTCTAGATGATTCAACAACTTTGTGCGAGTTGTCAGAAAGAACACTTTGTTACGTTGTTATGGTATAGGAGCCATATTCATCATCATGGACTGAGAGTGATGTGTCTTTCATAAATGTGAGCAATACTCACACTCAAGTGCTCGAGTACACCAGCAATTGAGGAATTATCGCCAGTTGTTGAGAAGAAATATAAGTGCAATATTTGTTCTAACAGAACTCAATCCAACTTATTATAAGACACAAGAAAAAGCTGTTTAATTGCCTAATCACTTGAATTAAGTGCTAGTGCGTACTACTTATATTGACTTGACAGCTTTGTGAATCTAGTATTTCTGATTACGATCGATCAGATCGCTTAAGAAATTAGCACCAGTACTTACCCGTACTTACCTGATACTTCTATTTTACTAGCGTTGGCGAGTAGCACAGTGAGTCCGCCTCGTCCTAGGGAAATTTGAGCATCACACCTTTCTTCAGCACTTTTCAGCTATCTGAGCGCCATTTCGACCCCTTGTAAAAACATACTTCCTGATCTTTTTTAATGCTCAAATAATTGTTTAATGACACAAATCTATTTATATTATGTTACTTATATTATTTTATGTACACCAAAAAAGTATCCCCAGAACGAAATTATTTTCTCGTTACCTACGCAGTATGAAAGGCTTTTTTGAAAACCACACACAACATTGAAATCGCCGGGAGACTGAATAAAACAATAGCGCGGAAGAAAGCATCTGCCACTCAATTACATATGACACTCTTCGACAAAATCACACGGCACTGCTACGATTCAATTTCCTAATTTATTCATTCTTCAAGTTATTTCGAAAGCCGATTTGATGATACTCCGCAGCTCATTGTTGAATTTTAATACACTTTTTCATATAAACTTATGGGTCACGTTAGCTTTATTTTGATTCTGTTGATAATTTTCTCGATCCTACTGCTCAGTTTTTGGAAGGCAACCTTTGGAGGATAATTTTCTTGCCCGAAAAGATTTTCTGTTGTGAAGTCCTGAAACTGCCAATCTGAGTAATTTCTCGGTCGTCACCAGCAGTGAAGTTTTACATGTCGATCAGAGAACGATTTTCACCTTAGTACGGGTTCGGTACCAAAATGATGGAAACTTATTCCATGAGCTTACTCATGGCAGTTCTTCTGGATATAATGCGTCTGGTATCAGATTTTATTATTCTATTTGATGCCCCAATTCAATAAAGGAGTGCCGCGATTGTGTTAGATTTGATATGAAACGGTTACTTGATGCATAATCTCGGCTTAAAGACATTCCCTGCTTTAGTTGGTCGACAATTTAGTGGGATACCAACCCTCAGTTTCTGCGTAGTACTCTATGGAATCAGTCAATTATGTAGCAAATACATTTACGATGTTCGAGTTTCTAACAGGTCCAGCAACCATCTCAACTACCGCTGCACGAAATGCAATCATCACTTTAACGTATGGCCATGTCAACAACATGCAAATGCAGAAAATACGAAAGAAATTACATACGTTTATGTTTTTCACTATATTTGATACTTCAAATTAGGTCATTTTTAAGAGTGCGCCACACTCAGACAGCCTCATTAGCAAGGAGCTTCTTAGCAAGTTGTTCAGCTTCGTGGAGCAGCGCGCAGCTATTGTGTTTGAAGCTGAATGTCAAAAAATGAACGAGAGGGCTTTTTCGCCGACACCAGAGAGAAGCGGAAGGTGAGTGAGCGAGTGGGCGCAGAGAATTGACATCTAAGGGCATATTAGGTTTGCTATGGCGCTTGTGTTGCTTGAATTGCGTGGGCGCACTGCCATTATTATTGACTAAAAAAATGTAAAAAAAAAAAAAGAAGAATGGTTTTAGCCTAAAACGAGGTTGGTACGCCAGGGCCATACACCGGTGTTTCGGAGGCTCGTCCTCCTCGTCAGTGACCCCCGCCCCACATTAAGCCCTGCATTATAGCAAGGAGGGAGGCGTATGTGGTAAGTGGTGATGGCATAGTGTACTATGACACTGGTCCATCATCATCAGTCGATGTTTCGGCTGGTAGACCAAAACTAATCCATTGAATCGACTGTTTTTAAAACCTCGTTATAAACATTCAAAATCAAATCCAAAAAAAAAGAAGAATGGTTGTAGATTGGTTGGTTGTAAAAAAATGTAGTAGATTGCAATAGTTTTCTATCACGCGCTTCCTTTTCGTAAAAATTTTGCTTCCCTACTCAACATGGAAAAACGATGCAAAGAGCGTTTGAGCTTTTCAGTCCTTAGATTAAGGCATGCATTTCACTTTACAAGTATTGTCAGAGGTACGTAAATGGATATCTAGCCCATAGAAAAACTGTGGCGGCCTAACCATAGATGAATTTGCTGCAACTGTACCTTCAGATATATCTGGAACCACCATCTGGCGTGATGGAATTTTTTGTTAGCCAGGGGCGTGAGATCGAGCTAGCGTTATCACGTGCATTTCAAAGAACGACAAACCACAACGCTAGGCTCTACTCCCTCTGTAGTCATCTACCTAGATCAAAAGCTCTAAATGCCCTTTAGTGTTCGTAGTTTAAAGCTATCTGTTGCTTGAACTACAAATAGAAATCCCAGTGTTTATGATTTGTGTCATTTCTTTGGCATTCTGGTTGGCTCGTTTCAGACTGGAACAGAGCATTCAAGCGGTCATCGTGGGTGTATAATGACGGGGCGCCGCGGAATGTCGTTTCAGATTATGATGAAGGGAGACAGTAAGCTTGAGATTATGGTGTAATGATCTATAAAAGAACGGCTACAGAAGAAATTATTTAAATCTATCAAGAATAAAAGTGCATTGATTCGCAATCTCTTTTTTTACAATCACCACCTTTTAAGCTATCGAGTAAGTATCAAAATTCCATTTATAAGCCATTCTCAAGCTCTAGCATAGAACAAATTGCGTGCTGCAGGCGAAACTTAATTTTATGCTTGCTGCTATAGCGCATTAGCAGGACCTCTTTGAAATCAATAACGGCATCGAAATTTCCGAGATCTAAGCTATCGAATGTTAACCGAAAGTCTTAGAAAACAGCGTAAAAGGCTCCGTTCCAAAAGAGTAATTGGGAGCAGTTTTTAACTGGTGATTAACAGTATTCTTCAAGTTTTATACCGTTTTTCTTTCCTCAAAATACTCACAGGAGCGCTTCCAGTTGATGCTGAAACACACACATTCCTGCCAAATAAAAAAAAGCGGAACTTTTACAGCATTGCGTCAAAATTTCGCTATTCTAGAAACCTTTAGCAACTTTTATTTCGAGCGCTTCGTTTAGACTACTCTCAGATTTCAGCAGATCCTTTCATTATTATTCGAGCCAACTTGTCATGTGGTCTGGTAAGGACTCTTGTACAGCCCGATACACATGTTTCATCCCTAAAAACTCGTCAGCCGGGCATAACCCGTCGTCTTTCGATCTTTTCATAGTCAGTTCTGTCGGGAGCCTCACACTCCTTATGGAGAGTCATGGAATACGAACGTTTTACACTCCATGTCAAATGAAACCTTCACCCAACACAGAGTGTCGCGCACTCGATTGCTCCTTGGCTGGTCGTTGGGTGAAGGTTTCACCTGACATGGAGTGCAGAACGTTCGTCATCGATGACTCTCTACAAGGAGTGTGAGGCTCCCGAAAGAGCTGACTATGAAAAGATCGAAAGACGACGGGTTCTGCCTGGCTGACGAGTCTGTAGGGACGAAACGCGTGTATCGGGCTGTACAAGAGCACTTACCAGAAAGGATCTTTAGCAACCATTTTGCATTTATTTGTCCCCTATGTAGTTGGTGCATTGAGTATAAAAGCAATGGGACAAAGAAGATACATGTTATTTAGATCATTTCTTTACTATTTCTATATGAAGAATGTCAGATTTTTGCGAGGCTGTATTTCTATTACGGTGTTGAAAATATTAACAACATACGGCGGCTAAGAAAAGATCATGAAAATGTGCAAATGTAGGCTCAAATATTTCAATTTTTATGCTTATTGGCAAAAAGTTGTCTTTTCATTCACATTAGCATCAGTTGCATCGTATCAGCTACTACACTTTGAAGATCTACACTAGCTGCTCTGTGATTTCAGAAGAAGGTCGACTACCTCTCACCGACGCGCGCTCCAGCTTCTCGCACTATAAAGCGGGACCAAGCTAGGTGAGTATGTTGAAAAAGACGAATAATCTTCAAAAATTTTGAGTCAATAATTTTTTAGATTTTTAACTTAATTATTGATTGATATTAATATTGCTTAATTAACTAATATTATTAATTAATTATTCCTAGCCAATTTTTGAATTAAATTTTAAATTACAAATAAATGCATAATGATATGCTCTTCGTGCGTCCAACGATCTATACTTGCGATAAAAATGAAGAGGAAGAGCAAATGAGAAGCAAAATTTTATTGTGGATACTACAGCATTACAAAAGGGTGCTCAAAAAACGCTAACGTGTAGTCATAGCCAAAGATTTATGCTTTTGAACAATTCCCGATACTCGTATGATAAATTCCTGTCCAACGGATGGTATCGACTCAAATATGCCGCCGTCTAACATATAAGTATTGAATTTTCTTTTACACTCATACATCCTTGCTGGACAGAGCTTTTCTTTCAGAGTTTCATTAATCATTCAATAGCACCAATGTCAGTTATTTCAATGATAGGCTTGGTTTTTGAGAACTACCCTTTAGAGCTTTGTCACTGTTAAAGGATTATTGGATTTTACACTCGACGCGCGTCGATCGTGCAGCGCCATCTAAATGTGGCCAACGGTGGGCGACGAGTGTAAAACTCAAATTCTCTCAGCTTTGACGACTCACTGAGAAGCATTTCTCAGAAACTAAGCATATCCTTGAATCTTTTGAAATTTGCGCTGTCAAATGGGTGTGAAAGCTTGAGAGAAAAGCCATGTCTAGCGAAAAATACTCGTAAGTGCAATACAGTGTTATTCTTGCTGCTACAGCTCGACAAGAAAATTTTCATAAGGCAAGCACACCATTGATTCCTCAAGATGTGAGCTATCGACTGACATTGAATAGCGTGTTGGATGCAAATGTTGCAATATACATGCACATACCAGTGAAGGGAATACGCGTCGCATGTGAAATGCAGTTTCAACTTTTTGCAATTATTAGCGCCTGTTTCATCCTGTTGGAACTTATCAGTACCACCCCTCCTCGGTTCAGCCAATCCTCTGAGGTTGGATGATCTTTTATAAGGAATCTACGCCGATACCAAATTACCCCAAGCCAGGTGATTTACTTACCTGACATAGTGGTGACCGGCAGTCGAGCGCGTAGCCGTTATAATGAGACACACGTCCTGGATTATTTAAACTCAGTAGACCGGCTGAGCCGAGGTAGCTTGGTGCCGATGAGACTGAATAGGGCGAAACAGGCGCCTGTATACCACTAGACTTATCTGCTCAAAACATGCATATCCTAATCAGATTATATCATTTTGAGAGGGTCCATAAAAAAGCGGCCGAAAGAAGAGAAACAGCATTTTCAGGAGCTCAGTGGCGTATTTAGCCGATTGGGTCTTTCGGTTAAATTTCAAACATCCGAAATATGCTTCCGAGGCGATATCAAATCAGTTAATAAGGTAGAGTTAGTGTTAATTCATAGTCTATTCATGAAAATCGTAAGCGTTATTTTCTTCCAGAATCAAAATATGCCGTGTGTGCGTATAAAATTGTTTACGTCAGAAATATTCGCTCGAGAGAAGTTTTAGTCATTGTTTTCCGGAAATAGTTATTGAATTCATACATGTCGAATAATTGCACAATTGATTGTACTCTATTGATGTTCTGGATTGATAAACATATCATATCATTGAGCCATTATGCATAGCACGCTTAATTTAAAATTAGACGTAATTGAGGATGTCAATCAAGGATTGATTGATTTCATGCAGAAATCAATTCCCATTGGGTGAATGCATATATCTCATCCTACCTGCTCAAACAATTTAATTTTCAGAGAAATCATATCTTAGGTATTCTGTAAGATACCTTTATAGGTGCAAGGTTAACATCTGCAACCTAGTAAGCATCATTTAGTTAACGAGTGAAAAAATTTGCAGTCAGTGAAAGGCTCTTTCAACAGGAGTTTTGTATAGAAATAAAATTTAATGCTAGCATTGGCTATGATAAGTACTCGCACCATCCGCTGAAAATGCTAGTCGGACGGCTAGATAATCATTAGGTATCGCTTACTTGATGACCCTAAACTACTACCGCAATAACCTAGAAAGTTGTGACATTCTCTGGTACCTTTCTGTTATTCGCACCCTGTTTCGAACCCTTAAGAAAGCACGTTTTTTTTAATTTTTCAAAGAGCTTTGGTAGTCACTCAATACCCACATCATGAAAACTTTAGAAATATAATTTGCTTCCTAGAAACACTCTTTAATACGATGTAACAATAAAAATAATATTACATTTCAAACTCGAGAAGTCACACCAACTAGAGCTTCTCCCTCAGTCTTTTGCGGTTATTCCACAGCTTCAATTTGGACAATTTCAAACGCATATTTGGCTTTGAAGAGGACTTCTTGTTGGGATATAGCAGCCAAAAGGTGACTATATTCCGCACTTGGCGCGCATTATTTGCTAATAGGAAGATGTGATTTCGCAGCTAGCGCTGAGTGACCTATTCTATTTACATTCCACAACAAAGAATGCGCGCCATATGCGAAATCCAATTATTTTTTGACTGCTAAAGCGTAATAGAATTTAGCTCTCAAAAACCAATCATACAGTTAAAGTTATTGAGATTACCACTACCGAATGATCGCTAAAATTCCGACGAGATATCTTTATCTAGCGGAAAATGCCGAGTATGAAAAGTAATTTTATTTTTTGCTATGACAGCGCACTAAGAAGATTGCTTTAAAAATAAAGTAAACAATTAGAATTCTCATGATTTGCGCTATCGAAAGAACACTACATTTTATGCTAAGCAGGAAAGGCATTTTTATCAAAGAGTCTAAGTAGGATGCGGATAATGGAAACGATCACGTTGCTCTTACTTCTGACTACTTTGCAAATTGTAGCCGTTGGCTCACTTAGTATTTAGTCTGGAATATTGCCACAAACGTCCTAAAAGAGTTGGAACAATAACTAAAGACAAACGGTCATTTATCTATTATTCTAAGCTTTTAAGGTACGTCTTTTCTGTAATTACTGGAGGAAAATCCGCTAAGCGGATTCTCTATCCTCACCCTCAAAAATAAGGAATCATCTGCACTGCACTGATGTTAAATAGCATAATTTATCATAATGAATTCAACATTTGGTGATTCAGAGCTCTTAGTACGTTTATACAGAACACCAAAAATTGTGGCGATTTGAGCAGTTCAGTGGCAACTTACAGCGTTAGATTTTATTCCTCTAGATTCTCAAACCCTTGCAGCCCATTGATAGTCATCGGTCGACATTTAGTGCTAAGGTATTTCAAGAGCACAAAGGACTACTTCAGAAAACTCTGCTGTAGTAGAATGGTTCTTTATTATCAGGAATATCACTGAATCGCTTGAAATCTATTTATGTTGTCAATCAGTTTATTTGGCTGAGAAGAGCTCATGCTCGCTTTATCTGCAGCACGTGATTCTTCTGAATACAATGGTGGAATTGGTTTGTTGTTGAATCTAACTGAAGGTTGCTTCTAAAATCGGAAGCCAGCAAAACATCAAGAGCAGCTTTTATTAGAAAACTTCTATTGATAACCTTTTTACTGGCAACGCGTAACACAGTGCTGATCTTTCGAGGATCAAATGTACCGCAAATCATAAGCTGGCTCTTAGGTGGTTCATTTATTAAGCAAAGATTATTCATTAGGTTGTCATGTAATAGCTGGAACAAGTGGCGAATCTAGACTGGGCTTGGTTCCTAGAAACGTGACTTTTTTTTTTTTGGTACGACGCATTATAAAGACCTCCGACCAAAAATTGGACCAGTGAAAGCATAACCTTATTTTCGCCGTTACAGTGCACTAGGAAGGCCTTTCCGAAAACAAGTTAAAGTAATTGAATTGGTTTTCTAGTTATCAATTAATGAACATAACTATAGGTGTGAAGCACTCTTTATTGAAAGAGCCCGTGTTATAAAAAAAAGGTTATTGATCATGTTCATTGTGTGTTAGGTTCACTGTTCCCATAGACCTTTGAGGGTCACCGTTGAGAGGGAGGCAGCGTCGTGCTGTCACTTGCGCCTCGGTTAAACACGCGGCCAGACAAACGGCTCTGCATTTCTATGCGAGCGTGCCTGGCTATCTGCCTATTTTCCCACGAGGCGCAGCACCGCTATCACAATAGCTGCCATTTGCACTTCTACTGTGCAACGTGTCTTGGCCTTCCAGTGCTCAGTTACATCTTGCCTTTTCGTTCATTATGCTCCTCGGATGTTTACTCCATAGATAGAGGAGTCGACGACGAACGTTTTACACACGCTGAGAAGTGATAAAATCACTGAACAGGCAGTGTTGCCACACTCTATTGTACAGCTTTTTCACGCTTACATTTTATAGTATAGATCAGCATTCTAAAGACTCCATATTCTTTCTCAATCATGCTACATAGATTGATATCGGTGTAGGCATTATATGACACTGTCAGAGCACGTGATATTGGCGAGGAATTACAATTTTGATGCGGAAGTTATGAACGCGACAGAAATAATGCTAATTTTTTGCTGAGCTTAGAGTATTCGAGCATAGGCATTTTCTATTCCGCCCCATACAAACACAACGTGATTGACCGCTCGTGGGAAGAGTCTTTTTATGTGCACATAAATCAGTCTCTATTTGATAATCAGTGTATAGAGAAGGCGAGACGAACTAGTTTCATGTGGTCATTGCTTTATTGCTGAACTCGCTTATTGCTTTATTCAAGAGAAATATTTTTTAGAGTAGCGGCGGGTTTAAAAAGACGAAATTATGTCATTCAGTTTATCATGCATCGGAATCTGCTCAGATAGTCGTAAAAACTCTTTGCGCTAAGGATAATGTCATGTTCATATGAGGCAGAACAAGATGTTAACTTTGTCACTTTTCTGGTCAAATTTTTTCACTGTACGGGCTCCGGTACTTCTGGCGTTCATGGCTTGATTGAGGATTTGTCTTCTTCAAGAACCACGTAGATTACTTGTTGACCACACTTTTTTATGATCTCAAGGTCGTTCAAGCCGATGAGTTACCTAGGGCGTTCGTTCTTGATTGACGGAGGGTGCTGAGAAGAGGTGGGGGTTGTGATGGATCAGTCTCGCGTTGAGCATTACAAGCAACTCGGCCACAAGCACCAAGAACTAAAAATACTAAGTTTTTAATGAGAATGCAATAATTTACACCTCCGGTTGTCAGAAATAGGCTTTGTGTTATATCAAAAATTTACATTTGCTTATTGTTCATAGAGATTATTCTTTTCCTTGCACAGAGCTACTCCATATCTTTATAAATATGCCATGCTAAGCACGCCCCACGTCCAAACCATCCTTTAGTGTGAGAAATTACTGTTCACAGCGGATGCGCGTTCTAACATCTATTGTAGAGCATAACTGAAGTGTGTGTTTTGCAAGAAGTTCGCGTTTTTCTGATGAACTTTCGCTCACTAAGGTAGCTCTTTCAAACTCCCCGAAGTGACGATAAAGGCTGCATGACAACCACTGTGCTCACACTGAATTGTATGTTATTGGGTTGTACAATTATGTGAGTAGTGCTGACCTCGGACGCATGTTATGCAAACCTCTTTCTTTATTGACGCATCAAATTTCCCATTTTCTTTTTTAGGCTAAACACGAGGTGCTACATTTTATTCCTTCAGCTTTTTATACGTGTTCCACCGAATGATTCAAGTGGAGACCACCGGAAGGAGAACACATAGGCTCGTAACGCACGTTGCCCATCAAAACAACAATCTTATATACTGATTCAAATCATTGACAACGAGGCATTCCTCCTCGCGGTTTATAGTTGGATTGGTGGTATTAATCCAAAGTGCTTCAAGACTTTTTCACGCTGATTTTTTCTGTTCCCGCGCAAGGATGGTGACTTCGATCACAAAATCAACTCCGTCTTGTTTCTGTTCTCTATGGGTCCCCAGCGGGGTGTTCCGTCTATTTAATGGCGTCTGTTAGCTAGGTGTTCTTCTATGCGGGCATAGAGCGGCCTACCCGTTTCGCCAATATACTCATCACTTCACGCTTCGTATGAGATTAGTTAGACTGTACCTACGCTCATGCAATGCCGTCTTTGCCGTTAGGACATATTCGACAATCTTTCATTTTACAGAGACGGTCATATAAGCGGCTGCGAACTAGTTGGCGTTTTAGAGTATTTGGTGGTTTTCCAAAAAAAGCCACCAATGGCTCTAAACCCGCTCTCTTCAAACACCTTTTTATACCTGTACCAATTTCAATTGAAAAGAACGGGAGGGTAAACAAAACTTTCCTTTCATTAGAGTTTTCGTTCGGAGGCGCACTCTTTCCTCTAGACCTACGCCAAGGCGCACTAGATTCCTTGAATATATTTTGTAAAAATGTTTAACGTCTCAACGATGTTGTTGCACCAGAGCCATACGCACGTTTCGAAAGCATTTCCCTCTTCAACAGTGGCCCACGTCCCACACTCAACCCTACTCTATATCAGCGAAAGGGGGGGGGGCGTTAAGGTGATAACACATAATATTGTGTCATCACTATTTCTTTATAATGCTGACAGCGTGGTCTTGAAAACAGTCGTCGACTCACTCAGAGTCGAAAGACGAAAAAATATCGACTTGATAACACAATATCACGTGTTAACACCATGACGCCCCCCACCTCCTTCCCTCCCTCCACCCCTTCTTGCATTAATGCTATAGAATAGGGTTCCGTGTGGAGCGTGAGCCACTGGTGAAGAGGGCGATACCTCCAAGGAGTACGTATGGCTCTGGCGTAATAACGCCGCTAAGGCTTTGGCAGGATTTATTGAATGTTTGAAGCGAGGTTTTAAAAACAGCCAATGAGATGGATTTATGAAATCCTTGAGATCATATAAACTCTTTGCATTGATAAGTTTCGTCAGGTTGGTGCTCCGCTGAATGTGTAGATAGTGGTAGAAACTGTGATGTTTCATGAGTTTATAAGCCATTTGAACGTTTCCTTGTAACCTCACTTTGTGGCAACCACGAAAGGCTTAGTGCAAAAAGTTGCGAGAAGACGGGCATTCTATAATGAACTGGCTGACTTAAAAGCTTCATGCGTCAACTTTTTGCTACGCTTAGTGTATTCAAGCATAGGCATATTCTATTCCGACCCCTCCAAACACAACGTTGGTTCATCGCTCGTCGGAAGAGGTGTTTTTTATGTGCACATAAATCAGCATCTATTTGGTGATCAGTGAACAGAAAAGGCGAGGCCAACTACTTTCATGTGGTCATTGCTTTACTTCCAAGCTCGCTTATTGGTTTTCCAAGAAAAATAATTTTTTAGAGTAGAAAAACGCCAGATTCGAAAAGACGAAATCATGCCAGTCAGTTGAGCGTGCATCGGATCTGTGCAGATAGTCGCCAAAAGCTTGGAGCACTGTGAATAATGTCATGTCCATATGAGGCAAAACGTGATGTATATCTCTGCTATTTTTCTGATCAAATTTTTTTCCACTTTGCTTGCTCCGGTACTTCTAGCGCTCATGGCTTGATTGCGGATTTGTCTTTGTCATAAACCGCGTAGAATACTGGTTGACCACACTTTCCATAGTCTCTGGAACAGTCCTGCTGGCGAGTTACCTAGGACGTTCGTTATTGACTGACGCGAAGTGCTGAGGGGTGGGGTTGTGATGGATTAGTCCCGCGCCGAGCATCACAAGCAACTCGACCACAGGCGCCAAGAACTAAGAAAAAACAATAATTTAGGCTCCGGGTGTTAGAAATAGGCTTTGAGTTGCAGCAAAAATTTACATTTGCTTTTTGTTCATAGAGATTACTCTTCAACTTGCACAGCGCAGCTCCATATCTTTATAAATATGGCATGCTACCCAAGCTTCACGTGCAAACCATTTTTTAACGTGCGGGATTACTGTTCTCATCGGACGCACGTTCTCACATCTGTTGTAGAGCATGTCTGAAGAGGACGTTTTGCAAGAGCTTCGCCTTCCTCTGATGGATTTTACTCACTAAGGTAACTCTTTCAAGCCCCGCAATCTGAAGAATTAAATTCTACACGACATTCACTGTGTTCACTCTGGAATGTATGAAGGAATCAGTCGTCCTTCTGCCTACTTTGATTTTATAGAAATTTCCACCTTCCCGTATTTCGACTAATGCTGTTAAATCACTTATTGGGTTGTACAATTACATGAGTAGTACTGACCTCGGTCGTATGTTATGCAAACCTCTTTCCTTTTTGACGCCACTATACTACTTGAATATATCTTACAATGTTCAATGCCTTAACGATGTTGTTGCTCCAGAGCCATACGCACGTTTCAAAAGTATTTCTCACGTTAACAGTGGTCCACGCCACTTGCTGAACTCTATAGCAGTGAAGGGGAGGCGTTAAGGTGATGACGCACAATACTGTGTAATCACCGTTTCTTTCAGCTGATTGATTTCACCTTGTAGTTGATATATATAAGCCCATATCATTGACTGCTTATTGTTGTTTTTACGAAAGAATGTTTATAGCGAAGGTCTTCAAAACAGTGGTTGACTCACCGTCGAAAGATGAAAAAAACCTCGACTGAAAGAAATGGTGATAACACAATATCATATGTTAACACAATGACCCCCCCCCCGCCTCCTCTCCTTCTGCATCCTGCTATAGAATAGGGTTCCGTGTGGGACGTGGACTACTGATGAAGAGGGCAATAGCTCCGAGGCCTATGTATGGCTCTGGCGCAACAAATGCGGTAAGGCTTTAAACATGCTAACAGAATATACTGAATGTTTAGGAGCGAGATTTCAAAAAACTATCAATGAGTGGATTTTCTAATTCCTTGAAATCATATAAATCTTTCTATTAATTAGATTCGTCTGGTTAGTGCTCCGCTGATTCTGCAGATAGTAGTGGAAAAACTGAGGTATTTCATTAGTTTCTAAGCCACTTAAACGCTTCTTCGTAGCCTCACCTTGTGGCAACCATAAAAGGGCTTAGTGCAAAAGTTGTGAAAAGACATGTACTCTTTATTGAACTGGCTGACATCAAAAGCTTCGTACGTCAACTTAAAAATGTACTTCGCTGATCCAGCTATTATATTGACAGTGATAATTGCCGGGACATCATTTGACAATATGCTCTGCTGAGCATTGCAAAACAATATAATTACCTTTAGTAAATCCTTCGTAAATCATCAAAGTAGTCATGCTGAAGGAGCTGAAAGGTTTGCTTACTTTTTTTTCGGATCGCAGACAAGAATTGCTTGAGAGTAACGAGAGCGCTTTTTCAACTCAGTTTGGTCCAGTTACTCTTTGTTACTTCGGCGACATGCAATCTTGCGCTGTACTAAAGCAGGATGAGATTGAGGCTACGACGATTTGATAAGAACTGATTGCAGTGGCTTAGGTTCTTACAGTACCGCTCGCAATTAATCGTCTCTCTTGCTAGCAGCAAGTCCCAGTGAATGAGCCAGTCCGTTCTCAAAAGATGATAAGCTTAGCTTTCGAAGCGAGTGGATTTGGACGCAAATATGGAGCTTCTCGCTGGCCTTGTGACAGCCACTGATTCGTTTTACGCTCTCTCGTGAAAAAAAGCTTACTTTGTCAACGGTGATGACCTTGGTTAGGAATGGAGCACGAAGATGACGACGAAGCAGTTTTTTCGTGCAATATGCAGATTTACTTTCGCCTATCAGTAAGTTAAGGGTTTATTGCTTCAGTGCCACAAAATGTGAGAAGGCCTAATATCAGATCCTTCAATATGTTTTGGCGCTAAAGTGGTAAACTCCAATCATTTTAACGAGAAACAACTGAAATTGCATATTCTGGCATCGTTCAAATGCACATTTCCTTGCAAACATTTTCGTTTGCAAGGTGGCCTATATGCTTTAGGATGAGTTTTCGTGAAAACAAATTTACTTGCTGTTCATATACGAATGGCGTGCAGGAGAACGTGCTGACGAAGCGGAACGCAGAGCGATGTTTGTGGACTCCAGAGGTGGAGAAAGAAGTCTGGTGGATCATTCGCACTTGTATCGCTAGCAGGAAGCTTAACTGATTTTGCGCACCATTTCATTAGCATTTTTTCTACGCGCTATTTGTGCATGAGTAGCAAGAATTTGTCCCACAACGGTTCCGTCCTAAAGCAAATATAGGCAAATTGTAAACCGAAATGTTTGCAAGAAAATGCGCAGTTGAAGGATACCAAAGTCATGCAATTTCAGTTCATTCTGGCCAGTAGATTTATTGTTCATTATCTTAATGCTAAAACTCATGAAACAGATAATAATAATCAATCAATATCTTAGATCTTGTGATTTCAATACCGTTATTGATTTCGAAAAGGATCTGATAGTGAAGTGTAGCAGCAAGAATAAGATGAGTTCCACCTTCAGCGCAATAGAATGGCTTTCCAAAATGATTCTCGGTACTTATTTGATAGATTGAAAAACCACAGTTTTTGAACTGAATTTTGTTTTTTGCAAAAGGTTTTCACATAGAGAAACAAATAATATGTCTTGTATTCAGATGCACGCGCCAAAGTAGTCAACAGCGCACAGAAACTCGTGATGTAGCAAAAATCATAAAATCTAAAGTACGTTTGAAAACAAAGAAAACTTCTAGAGGGAAAGCGAAAGTCACGGGTCTTTCAAATCGCGATGTGCTCAGCAGTTGCATGCTCACCTCAATATGATGCAATTATCGTCAATCATCAATAAAACTTTTTTAATTTTGAAATATGTTCAACATTGTTAGTATTAAGATCGTAGAAGAGACTTTATTCTATTGTTTGAGAGGTGCAATCTTCTATCTGTTTTATATTGTCGCTGTTATGTTATGAGAAAGCCCTATGTAGTCATAGTGACATTACACCTACTTAGAATGTGAAGCGTTAATTTCTACTCGCTTTAACAGTGCTCTATAGCGATTTCCTCAGAACAGTTTTAGTACTGGAATCCCCGAGATTTGAGCTAGCAAAGGTTTCTTCTAATTAGGAGGGAATAAGTGAAAAACCCATCTCATTCTTTGGAGAAGAAATTTTCATAGGAGTGTTAGTGACCATTCGAAAGCTGAGATTAGAGGCGACAGCACACGTTTCAGAACATTCCGTCATAACGTTTTTGCATCCAGATCAAAAATTATGATTCACATTCATTTTTCGCTTTCATGTATATCACATGTGTAACTCATTGGAAGGCGATAAGCATATCAGTGTGTAGAGAAATTCTCGCAGTATTTAGTAAGTTGTTTTCTCTAGAGCTTCTTTCGAAGTGGGAGAAAATTTATGATCGAACAATACTATATAGACCGCTCTGAATTGCCCTGCATCCGCCACTCCTCTGCGCCGTCCCTGCCACGGCCACTGCCTTGTCGAATACGTTGTAAACATGGTTGCTAAAAATGTTTAACTCGATCTTATTTTCTCTGCTAGACCTTATTTTCAGAAAAGAGGCGCATAGCTAGATTCAGAAAACATTATCCTATTATATGCATGCTAAAAGTCTAAAGAAAGTGCCTTGTCAGGCGAAGTTCAAAGGACGGATTGAAAGACAGCAAAGAACTAACAAACAAAAATCTCGAAAAGCGGCATATTTTTAGCTTCTTTGATGCTTGTTATAATTTGAGTACTAGTACCCTAAGGAAGTAGTTTTTCTTCAGCGAATTATAAGCGAGATAAAAGAGAAAAACACGTGGTTTTATGAAAGATGATTTTAACTTCAAATGCTGCAGCGACATAAAGAGGAGTTTTGAAAACGGCCATATGGGGCTTAAGCCAAAGATATAAGCTTTCCAATGGCACCTAACATTCTTCTGAAAAGCATCTGTCCAGCGAATGAGATCAGTTTTTCATTTGCTCCCTCATACCAGAAAATCTTTCTCTATCTAAGTAGGTTGTTTGAGCTGAAGTTTCACTCAAAGTGGAGAAGACACTACTAAACGTACAGGAGCCACATACCCCGACCGTAGGTTTACCTGTCTATAAGCAAACACGCTAAAGAATTGAAGCAAACACAGCAATAGAATCACTTAAACTTACGCTATCGAATAATTACTAACAGTCTAATCTTTAAAACTCTTTTTGTCTAAAGGCTCTAGTGGTGGTATGATGTCTTCAAAAATACCCACTGATGTAGAGTGATGTGCAAAACTTCGCGTTAGGCTGGAATATGACTCGCACTTCATTCTCCGAGAGCGCGTGCTCTACCCGTTACACTACTGTCGCCCATTTGTACATCAGTCTTTCTAGTCTAAATTTTTTGAAAAAAGAAAAAACTCAAGTACGGCGCTGGCCAAAGATTGGAGCTTTCGAATTGTCACCAACACTTGAGAGATATCTTTGTCCAATCACTGGAAGCAATCGGTTTTTGATGCCTTACCGTCTAACGAGAATATATCGATTTATCTTGTTTAGCTAGCATGAGATTGGTATCAACTGTTAGTAGCAGTCTCAGTAATGATAGTTCGATGGCCAACGCCTAGGAGCCGCCTTTTTCGAAACCTGGAAGCAAGTTGCATTTAAATTTTGGAATGACTCAATGATTTATGGACGTCATCATATATTGTCTTAGCCAGATTAAAAGATTGAACGAAAAAGGTAAGCAAGGTGCCTCGTGATAGTGACGTCTTCGTTATTTCGGTTTATTTGTGAATTTTTACCGTTTAATCAAAATGCTCCTTGAGTTTTGTGCATTGATGTTTTCCAATCCAGTACGACGATCGTGACAGTAACTTCAGCATCATTACCCTTGTGCCTCCATTCTCTCAAACATCAATGCGTAAAATGTTCGAAACACTTTGGATAAACAGTACAAATCCGAAATGATTCAGAATGAGGAGTGTTTGCAAAGTCTACATATGCTAGATGTGAAAGTCGTTTCAGTTGCGAAGTCTTTCAGTGTTTATTAAGCGGCTGCAAAAGCTGCTCTACAGCCCATAATTAATTTTCGATTGAATTCTGTACTGAAGTCAAGACCTGTATCAACCAGCATCCTATCGCTTATCAACTGGTGGGAGAGCTGTCGAATGTGCCACGTGATAAGGAGAGGTGAGTCGACGAATTTCCGCTCTATGATCTATATTTGCATCATTTGCCCTCTACTGGCCGTCAAGTGATTCGATCGAGCTCTGTTGGATTTCCCATTCAATCCTGTCGCGTGCAAGAGTAATTTAACAGGTTTTGAATACTCGAAGGAATCGCAGTGCTATGGTTTATCTTGACGACTCTAGTCAGATATTTTCAGTTCAAATTGGTGTTTTACTGCTAGAGGCCTCACGTTGTGTGGATCCAAAATGCCAGGCTGTCGTCCCACGTTTGTATATGGAACGCATCACTAGGTGGTCGACATTGTGGTCCATAGGGTGGAGTCTTTGATACTTGCATGATGAAGTAGGTATTAGGGCAAAGGGGCGTTTAGGAAAAGATTAGGATCTTACCGCTCATTTGCGTAAGGAAGAATACTTATTCTATTCAGGAATACTAAATGGTTTGCAAATTATTCGACTCAAATTGAAGTTGAATTTCGCGCTTTACCTATACAAGGGGAGCATGATATCACTATGTCATCGATTACAGCTCTTTATTACGACCTTCGATTTGTATTATCGTAGCTTTCAGCAACGAAACCTTAACGGATTTGCTCAACTACGCAAATATAGGACTAAATCCAATTTCTGATGGCTACGATAGTCTATCTTGAAAGAAGAGTGGTAGCAGCGGTGGCATCGGTGGTGCAGTGGTAGAGCACCCTGGTGTGGTTAGGACTTGGGCTCCCTTCCCGCCCTGAACAGGATGTTTTGTGCATCACTCAACATTCTTAAAACATCATAGGGCCGCTAATACCACGTCCTGAATTCTTAGAGATTCGATATGGAGTCAGATATATGACATTGCCTGAGAGATCATGTTAAGTTGTCACTGACCCTTCCTGAATGGAATTTTCTTTGATAAGTAGAGAACGATTAGAGTAAATAAATCCATTCGATTGTCCACATACTTTCGTCTTTGCTATCGCCTGTGTGGTGAAGACCACAAAGAGGGTGAACGACTGAGTGAGAATCGACTTGAATCATTGGCTCTGAAAACAACGAAGACGTTGAAACATGAGCCGAACTAAATCCGCATACCAACGCCATGGTGTTACTTAGATTATAAACAGAACTCATATTACCCTTTATTTGATAGGTTGCGAAAGTATGTGGTTGGTTTGATTGAGAGTCAATTTGTTCTTCCAATTTTCGGGAAAGGTAAGATCGTCGAAACTATAGCAACCATAGAATGAGTATATTATTCATTATTTCCTAGAAGTCTAATGGAAGTTGCGAGTTGCGAGTCGACTTCAGAGTGCTGGAGACAGTACATGTGCAAATAGATTATCCGGGTTGCAGGCAAGATGAGCAGGGTGCTGAATGCTTTTTTTGCTAGTCTTACGTTTTTTTTCTTCTGAGCCGTTGTGAGCTCGAATTCGAAGAAATCAACAATGTAATGTTCTTACTATTCTCTTGGAAGTGATTTTGTTTTTATCATGCCTTCAAAAGAGAACGAATGTACGCAATGGTGAGAGTTGTCCTGCGACATTAATGATCGATCAAACAATGGTCGATGATTCAATCCGGCGCTTTAGGCTCATCAAAATTTCCATCCCTCCAAGTAGGCTAATTGCGATTAAACTTGTTTGGAAGGATAGCAGCACTGATTCGATACATTGATGAGCACCGTGAGTCACTGTAAAGGCCAGATATCAGTTTAATCATCTCAAACGATGCTAGCTGGAGACGAATGCGTGACTCATTCTTCAATGACTGATCAATGCCCAGGGCTTTTAGCTTTATATCCTCAGTAAAACATCTAAGCTACGGACTTCAAATATCGTATGAATACAGTTTCACGTTAACATATGGATGCATTTCGTCCGGCAAATATATTCAACTCCAGACAGAAATTGAACTCGCGTCTCTCTCATACCGGGGACTATGCTACAATTAAACCACCTAAGCCACTGCATTGCTACCACTCTTCCTTCAAATATGCATTTGCAATGGTTAACTTTGAAATTAATGACGATATTTCCTCACCTGATTAAGCCCGTTAAAGATTGATTGATGACAGTTACAACTGTTTATATAGAAGAATGTGTAGAGCAGATTGGTGGCCACGGTGATGTAGTGGTATCACGAGCCCCTAGCATGAGTTGGATGCGGAATAAACTTTTGCCTATGATCGAATGTTTTACATACCATTGAACACTCTTAGATGTACTCAGTTATTTTTAGTTTCTCGTTTAGAAATTGTTTTACTGCTTTTGGTAGCCGCAATGAAGTGCCTAGCAAAGTTGTGCTATCGTTCTATCCTGTATCACTAATTATTCCTATACGATGTCAATTCAATCGCCAAGGAACCTTCGTTGCTTGGCTTGTCCTGCTCAGTAATCAAAGAATACCACTTTTGCATGATTTCGGCAAGTAAACTTACAAATAATGAGCTTTTTTACGAAAATGGTTAGGGAAGATCTGGTCTTTAGTTCTTTTTCTCTGGTGAGAACAAGCACTTCTGTAAGTTAAATAACGACTGTCGACGAACACCTACGACCTGCGTCTTGAGATCATGCCATTGGAAGCGATGTATCTTCAGAATTCGGACTCAAGTTTCGATTGCGGTCTAAAAGTACGAATTCGATTGCTTTGGAAGTATAGCAACCATTAGTATCACTTATTCTGTCAAAAAAGGAATGCCTTGAGAACTAATCTTTATTTTGAGCCTCACGAGTTTGATACCTTTTTTCCGACACCTAAATGGTAATATACCTTTTGAACTACCCTCCATAGGAAGCGAAGTAATCGCCGCTACTGGAAGATGCTTGAAAAACATTGGTCTAGAAGATTCTGTAGGAATTGTGGAAATTCCCTGCACGACTGGCATGTAGGAGAAAATGCTACTGTGCAGCGCTCCATTTCCCCCACACGCCATTTGTGCAAAGATACTAAGCAAAGTTTCTTTCAAGACAGCTCTATTTTATAGCAAGTATGAGCAAGTTGTGTACCAAAATGTTTTCAAGAGAATGCGCAATTGAACAAGGCCGAAATCATGCAATTTTATGCAAAGATCCTATCAAAACCAAAACAGCACGAACTTCTTAAGCAGCCTTATGGGGAAGTGTTGAACCAAAATGATAAGACTTGACGAAGTAAAATCTTGATTAGATCCTTTTACAGTCGATGGCACATGGATATCTATGATATAGACCACTGTCCTTTATTTTGGCTGTTTTTTTTTTGAAAACCTCACAAACTGCTAAATGAGCCTTTTTGATATATAAACCTTCTAACGACGAGAATTTCAGAAAGCAGTTGAAACAAAGAACAGTGTTTGTATTATAAATAGAGCTAAGTGCCATCAATTGCAAGAACCCAGGCAACATTTAGTTTCCCAGGTCTTATCAATGTGCTTCTCCTATTCCCTATTATGTGGGGTGACTAATGTGGCCGGAAGGTACTGGCGATATGGGATGATCTTCAAAATGTACGTTTGCCACTGACGTAAATAGACCTCAAAAAATGGCTAAATATACTTGCCCAAATATTCGTTAGAATAGAATTATTATTATAGACTTACAACCTTTTACTCAACCACTACGTCCACAGTTTTGGATTCTTGTAAAAAGGAATTGCTCTGGTAACATACAAATTTCACCATTCTGTCTTTTCTTAATGGGCCTCAGTGGAAGAGTTCTGGTAAAACAGGTCCCTTGTTTAATGTTGATTACCTGTCTCGTTTGCTGGAAAGTGATTCGCCGAACGGAATACGTTGCCAAGGCATCAAGACAGCAATATGGGGTTCGAGTCATTCAGCCCGTATAGGACGGCTTTAGAAATCGCTGCGCACAGGGTGAATCACAAGGCAGTAAGAAATTTTCATTGTTTATTTAGATTCATCTCTCTCTCACTCTTTCAAAAAATTAGTCGGTTCATCGTTCCAATGTAAAAAAACGTCACGATTCACTATAAAGGTTCGTATGCCTTTGGAGCATATATGCTCTACGCGAAAAAAAATGCTAGTTTACTACAAAATCATACTGTCTTTGACATCCAATCAGGTTTGATAAGTTGTGCAAGGGTACGCTATGAATTCCTGAACTTTAATAACTATAAATAATACCCAAAGAAAGTTACCACTACCCCTGAAACATAGGAAACAACGAATAGTCCAGTAATGATGGTGCATAGTGCATGCGTCACAAGTTCATCAATAAGTCTCAACAATTTTTTTATTATGAGTGCACTTCAGGAGTTTCAATATGAGTAGAATTGCAGAAAAGTCCTTCTCATGTCGTTCTATGAGTATTTGCATTTCATGTCTATTAATATTTTACTATGAGCGTTATCAGGTGTTGCAACACTGATTACTGAACGAACAAAGTGATTTTTTCGTGTTTTTTGACCGCTTTCAAAGTGGTACTTTGTACATCCCTTAAGTTTTGTCTTTAGAAGTGACTATAAGTGAGCAAGTACATGTGGATGTTGCCGTCCACCAATAAACTACTCCCCACTTGCTTTCCATCGGTTTCCTCCTCGACTTTCACCTCCTGAATAACAGACTCTGTTAATCTCTACGAATTATTCATAATTCACATATATGATGAGGAGTCGAATACTTTGCGTTGGCGGAAAAACTCTCTGCGACATACCATATTCGTTTTCTAAAGACCTGATAAGATTGCATTTTTCTTGTGGTGAAATAGGTTGTAGAGAATTGTATACCAATTGAGCCTAAATAAAAGACAAATTGATAGCCGAATTAGTCCCCTTCCGTATCATAATCCAGACATATTGTCCTTCGCAGAATTTCATGATCCAACGTTCAGATGCACGAACATAGCCCAAATTTGTCATCATATGTCGTATAGGTTTGTCAATGAGAATCAGATGCGTTCTCACAACTACGTAATGGAAATGGAGCAGCGGAAGAAAAGTTTGCTCGGACAGTTCCATTCCACAGGTTGGTTGCCAAATAGATGCATCCCTCGATGCGAACGAGAACCAAGTATCTGATGAGCTTAAATTCGCACAAATTGGATGTGTAAAGATTGTTATTCAGGTTATACGAGAGAACCTTTTCTACAATTTATTACATCGTTGTCAGTCAGAATTCACTGTCTTAGGTGGTGCGCCTTCTGGTATAGTCGGCTGGAAAAATTGTGAGTAAAACTGCAAGGCTCCGAAGAAGACGAAATCTCCGAACTTCAGTCAGTAGTGTACTGTACTGTGGTCAGTTTCACCAAAGAATGCAACGGACTAATACCGCAAAAGTGAGAATTCGAGCTGTCAAATTTCGGGCGGCCAAAGTGGAATGTTCAAGTACCAGATGCTGATTTTCAGTATTACAAATTCAAAGCAACAAGTAAGCAATCGTTGGCCAGTATTGATCTATATGTAGAGATAATTTGATACTGAGTAATGTTGACTAAAATCTGCTAAATGTTGAGTATTTTGTGCTACTAGCCTACAGCAATGAGTGGAAAGTTTTGGAAAACGAGTGAAGAAAATGAACTATTTCCGAAATAGCCCACAAATTTGTATACGTACTCTCGTCAACACTTACACTGGGCACATATTATAGCCCCTATAGAAATAGGTCCCTCTCAATTGTCATATATTATAGGAAAAGCTATTTTCAAACTAGTCCTTCACAATACAGTCGAAAGAATTATGAAAAATGAACTGTAGAAGTGTTGTTTACCGTTGAGTGTTGTTAATTGTAGAAATTGTGAAGTGTTGTTAATTGTAGAGAAGGTTCTCTCGTATAACCTGAATAACAATCTTGACACATCCAATTTGTGCGAATTTAAGCTCATCAGATACTTAGTTCTCGTTCGCATCGAAGGATGCATCTATTGATGAGCTCTGATGGTGGTTTTCTTCTGCCTAATTTTTTCCTTCATAATGATCGCCATGTTCACTGAACGTTCAAGGTACACATGCGACGTGGTCTGCTCAATCAAAGAACCATCCAATCCAACTTGTTCACTTTCCATCAAAGACTCTCTATGGACTAGGTCTTCATTCTGTTTATGCGTAGTCCAGTCATTTTTCATTTCCCATTTTTCACTGGTCATCTCTCCTGCGCTACTGGTCACCTGTCACCTGTCGTCCCGTTGATCGTAGAGTGACTCGAGCGGGTACCAGCAACTCTTCCATTTTTCCCTACCGCGTGCAAGAGTAGCCCAGTGGGTCCTCCTCGCTCTAGGGATTCGCTGAGCATCACATCTTTCTTCTATCGCTTTCGTGAAGAAATCGGACCAACGGGTCAGTGGTATTCCTTTAGAGCGCTTGACGTCTCGAGGAATCCAGTCGGTAACGGCTCTCGTCCATCGGTTGTCGTTGAAGCGCATCACGTGTCCGGCCCACCTTATTTTCGATAACCTGGCGTGTAGAACGGCGTCTCTGATTTCGATCGCTGACGTAGGTCGGAACTTCGGATCTTTTCTCTTATTTACGAGATACGGGATACTTCTAGCATCGACCTTTCGACTGCGCGTTCGATAACGGCAAGTGATCTTTCATCCTGCTTACGTAGCGACCAGGTTTCTGCTGCATACGTCAGGGCAGGGATAATTGTCGAGTCGAAAAGGTGGGCACGGAGTCGGATGTTCTTCGTCCTCTTCACTACATCTTCGATGCTCTTAAACGTTCCCCAAGCCGCTCGTTTCCTCCTGCTTAACTCTGGAGCTAGGTCGTTCATCATGTTGATTTTCACGACCTAGATAGACGTACTGGAGCATTCGGAGATTGTCGTTCCGTTGAGCGTGAATGGGGCATTAGAAACCCATCCGTTCCTCATGAACATTGCTTTCGTTAGATTCAGTTGAAGACCAATCTTTCCACAGGCGTTATCGAAATCGGTCAACATTCGTTCCGCTTGGGTGATGTTTGGTGTTATGAGAACGATATCGTTAGCAAAGCGAAGATGTTTAATTGTCGACCGTCAATTTTCACTCCCATTTCGTCCCATTCTAATGTTCGCATGACGTTTTGTAGGGTGGCAGTGAATAGTTTTGGCGAAATTGTATCGCCTTGTCGAACCCCTTCTTCTTACGTCAATGGTGATACTGTTGTAGAATGGAGATATTTTGATCGTGAAATCTTTATAAAGCTTACGAAGGATCATTATGTACCGAGTAGGGACGCCCTGGTTATCCAGAGCCTCTATAACCGCTTCTGTTTTCCACTGAATCAAAGGCTTTCTTCAGATCGATGAAAGTGAGACAGAGTGGTTGTTTGTACTCTTGTGAAACTTCGATGAGTCTTGTAATCGTGTGCATGTGGTCCATGGTACTAAATCCTTTTCGAAACCCTGCTTGTCCAAATGGCTGTGATGTGTATAGATGTGTGCATGCATGTATGTATTGACGTATGCATTTACATTGTATGTGAAAGTTCGTGGCGTGTTTGTGTGTGTAATAATATCTCTGGGCAGCTTTTTACAGACGTTGAAACCAAATCGAGTTTGCAAAGGTAGAATGCTAATCGTACAACGCCACGAACATTCACATACTATGTAAATGCATACGTCAATACATGCATGCATGCACACGTCTATGCACATCAATATACTGTTAAAGGCAGTTATACTTGCGTTTCACCCATTTAGCAAAACAGAAGCAATGTGCAGTTGACAATTCAGAAGTGATCTGTTTCACAATGAGCTATCAGGGCTGAAGCTCTGATCAAAGTAGCTATCAACGACCATACTCTTTGGATAGTTATACCATGCAGAGATTTGAAAGGATAGTCGTGAAAATAATTAGAATCAAAAAATGATTTAGAAAAACGATAAGTGAATTTACTTAGAACAGAAAGCAAAAAAATGCGAAATGTCATAATTGTGCGAAATTGGATTGTGAGTTATCAAGGTTTTAGCTCTGCCGTCTCATAGATCTGGCAAGCAGCGCCATGATAGTGGCTTTGTAGGATACCGAGGAAAAGAGTCTAAAACATACCGAGCTACTGGCCCTTATGATTCCGGGTACGATTTTGCTGACAGATAAATTACATATTTTTGTGAGCATGAGCATTGAGATCAAAGTAGCGAGCGAAGTGATGCGCATTACGAAAAACTTCTGATCTCTACAGTTTAATCTCGTAGCTTCATTGATGCCTTTGCTAACAATCAAGTTGTTTGCTGCCCAACTATTCGCCATGGTTGCTTAAATGAGTGACTGCTTTATCCGGAAAGAAAAATGCTCAACCACTACCACGAAGTCTATGCACTTTCATCCATTTTGCGTCCGGATAATCCAAATACTTTACGAACAGCTTTGAATACACGGGCTGAAACAGAGGGAAAATGAAGAGCTGACCGAGTTTATAACTCCTTAATCAGTACTTCAAAGGATTTGACCTTGTGTGTCGCACCTGCAGCTTGCTCATGAGCCATCAGCCATTCTCCAACAAGATTTAGAGAACATAGTAGCAGATATTTTTTATTGTTCTAAATAGAGTATTTTTTTCAAAAATACTCCAATAACAATAATAGCATTCAGCTTCTTCAACTCGATCGGGACCACGTGTACCTGTGCTGGTAGACAAATGTTCAAAGGCCTATTACGGTAGAAAGGATTTCTTTGAGCACTTGGGAATTTTCGAAGCCTAAATTGCGGTGATTTCAGTGATGGGCTTAATTTCTGGAAGGCTTTTCATATGACACTGCAGTAGAAAAATTACATCAAATTCTTCTAAACTTTTGGTAGTCATTCTGTGGATCAAATCTCGACAAATCTTTAGCTAGAATTCGCTTTCCAAATAGTCTACACAGAGCTTTGTAAGATCGAAAAGAAGATAATGTAACCCGCCCAAGGTATGCCTTTCGATTGAAATGAATAACGGTTATATCAATACTTATAAATGAAGTATGAGAGGCACTCTATCGATGCAAAGATATAGAGTATTACTGAGGAAGCTTTCATGAAGTTTTTGTAGTAGAAAGGATAACCTGTGTCAAAAAATTTTCCTGTGTATAATTGAGGATAAACACATTTTTGTAGAAAGAAAGTCATTTCATACTGCCGTTAATCAGTTTTTCGTACTTCAGCGACGTTTCTGTAATCATTCGTTAGCCAAAACTTCTCAAACCTTGTTGGAGAATCGATGATGGCTCATTGTAAAACAGATCACTTCTTGAAATGTCAACTGCACATTGCTTCTGTTTTGCTAAATGGGTAAAACGCAAGTATAACTGCCTTCAACAGTATATTGATGTATATAGATGTGTGCGTGCATGTATGTATTGACGTATGCATTTACATATGCATGTGAATGTTCGTGGCGTGTTTGTGTGTGTAATAATATCTCTGGGCAGCTTTTTCCGGACGTTGAAACCAAATCAAGTTCGCAAAGATAGAATACTAATCTTTCAGCGGAATTATGTGTTGCAGTTACGAAAGCTCGTGAATTGTAGCAACGAAATTAGAATTAAGAATAAAACAGATCGTATAAATTTTTTAGTGGTCTTTTTATGCTTTTCCCAATAATGGATATGTGCTTTAACCTATTCAGATACGCTGCGCAACGCACTCTGCTCATTAGCATTATTAACGAAAAAGTGCTCGTTTTTTCTCGATTTTGTATCTGCTTCTGGTCATCATCACAAGGTGCCTAATTGTGGTTTTCTTCTTAAGGGACCAAGAGTAATTCTAAGCACTATTTGTTGTAATTTTCTTAATGGAATGTGTAATTCATCAACGTCGCTTGTCAACAGCATGGAGAAGTCGCCTGGATCTTTTGAGCACATATCTATTATCTAGTACTTCCACTTTTTGTTTGCTAATAAATATGCTTCTGCCTTCCAAAAAAATTGGCTATAGTTCAAATCATGCAAATTTCAACTGATGTATAGAAGCAGATTAAGCTTTTGATGGTGAAATCCTACCTTGTTTTATCTCATTGACGCACTTGTTTCTGGTAATCGTATATGAACCTGTTAGAAGAAAGTCTTGCAGTATTTGCTTATCAAGTTGTGCAAGCCTCAGGCACAAAAAACAAGCAAAGGGATTAATCGCTAGACTTTGATACAGCATTGAAGATATAATTACTTATATAAGGTAAATGATGTACAAAACTCTGAACATTGAGCTGAAGTCGAATCAGTGCTTTACCCACATCGAAGGGACTCTCGCTAGCCCCACAATTTCCAGGCCCTTGCCACCTCTTCTTTGTGATGTAAGACACGGTTGTTTGCTAACAGCCTCGATGCTTCGTATTACTAGGAAAGTGGTAGCAGAACCGCGACCTCGGTGTTTAATGGCGGCATGCTCAACTGTTATAGGTAAGATACGAGCCCAGCTCACGCCTGGGATATAGAGCTTTACTTACCAACGATAATCTGGTATCAAATCACTAAACGTTAACTAATTTTCGTGCAATATATCACACAGTCGATTCTACAACATGACATAGCTGATCAATACATGTATAACCTATACGATTTTAAGCCTCCTTATAGGCTTTGCCACGAACCTCCCTCTTCGAGCGATCCCGCATGGTTAGTCGCGAGAGCACGAGTCGCGTCCCCAGGTGGTGGATAGGGGAATAAACGCGAATCAAAAGCGACCGTATGCTTCTTAGAGACGCAGGTAGATTCAGGGGATGAGCTCCCTGCTTCTGCAGCGCCGACTGGACAAAGCCTTTTTTTTCACGAGTCAAGTCGGCCAAAAGCCTGCAATCAAGCGACTGTGAAGTGCATGGGAGGGGAGTCTCCTCCAAAAAAATAAGCTTTTTCCGCTCCTCTGAGAGAGACTGACAAGCTAGACGTTGGGTACCAAAATGCCAAAAACACTAACAAATATGGGCCTCATTGCCCCGTCCTCGAAAGAGCCCTTGGTGCAGTAGCGCCAGGCAGGACGAGTACGGAAAGGCTGCATAAATCTCAGAAACAAACCAGACTGCCAAGATCGAAACGGACTAGAATGACGATCTGTATCTATAATGCAAGAACCCTTGCTCACGAATCCGCTGTGGAAGATCTATTGTTCCAAGCAAGAAGGATAAGGTGCGAAGTCATTGGCCTGCTTGAGACGAGAAGACGTCATCTTTCCCACGCTGTTCATAACACCGGAGAAGAACTGTTCCTTGGAACATGCGATAGCAGAGGTGTTAGCGGCGTTGGAGTCCTCGTTAAATCGAATTTGACGGTGAGCATTGTTTTGCTTGAACAATCAACCCGTATCGGACGATCACGGTTGAAACAATGTGGTTCTATGCCGGCTCTGACCATCTTCGTTGCTCACGCACCAACATCAAGCTATGACGAAGACGAAGTTGAAGCGTTCTATATGGACCTCGAAAAATTCTTCAGAGAAGATCATACATTCTTCAAGGTCATTGTCGGAGATTTTAACGCAAAAATTGGACCTAGAAGAACGTCTGAAGAACGGCACATAGGGACCCACGGACTAGAATGGAATGAGCAGGGTGAGAGGCTATCTGAGTTTATCATGACGACCCAAACCATCCATTTTAACTCACAATTTCATAAGCCTCACTCTAAGCGATGGACGTGCGAGTCTCCCAATGGAGAGTACCATAACGAAATAGACCATATCTTAGTAAATCGAAGGTTTTGTCCTGACCAATGTTGCTGTTGTTTCTATGTTCTACATGGGATCAGGTCATCGCCTCCTCTGCGCAACGTTACGTTTTTCGGGAAGGGGAGAGAAGCCGGCAATTTCAAACAACGAAGTTTTAGAACTACCATAAACAGGGATGTATTCAAATCATTAGTCGGCTCTTGGGAAGATACCGTTGTCGACAACATCGACGAAGAATACGATCGACTCGTTGAATATCTTCACGTTAGCGCTATAAAAGCCGAGAGTCCCAAGGTCACGAAGAGACGCTTGTCTCCACAGAAACTCGAGCTGATACGTCAACGTGGAATCGCACGGGTTACAGAGAACCGGAACCTTACGTCCGAGCTTGCGAAACGATGCAGAGAAGCGATAAAAGAAGACCTTAGAGAGAGAAGAGCAGCAGTTGTGGCCGAAGTTGCAGAAGTTGACAAGAGCATTCGAAAAGCCCGGCGAGGCTTTGCCAACTATAAGACCAAGATGAATGCACTCCGATGCACACTTACAGCTCTCAGAAGGGCTATGGAAAAATCATCCACCAATACTACTCGGATTTCTTCGCTAGCCAAGTCCTTTTACCGTCATATATTTGAAAAAAGATGATTATGTTGTTCCATCGGTCCACCCTTTCGAAATCCGACATGCTATATCGTCGGTGAAGAACAGAACAACACCCGATCCAGACAGAATTAGACTCATAACACCTGAGGAACCTGCCGCCAGTTCTCATCAGCACCCTGGCTCGGCTCTTTACTCGCTACCTGTCAGAACATCATTCAATGGAAAACCAGCAAGACCGTATTGTTGTTCAGAAAGGGAGACCTTCACGACATAGGCAATTATCGCTCAATCTGCATGCTGTCCGTTGCCTATAGGCTCTTTACTTTAGTCATCTTAAACAGGATTGATAGAACACTGGACAAAGGACACACATACGAAAAAGCAGGGTTCCGAAAAGGATTTGGTAATATAGACCACATCCACACGATTACAAAACTCACTGAAGTTTCACGAGAGTACAAACAACCACTCTGTCTCACTTTCATCGATATGAAGAAAGCCTTTGATTCAGTGAAACACCAGCGGTTATAGAAGCTCTGGATAACCAGGGCGTCCCTACTCGGTACGTAATGATACTTCGTGAGCTTCATAAAGATTTCAAGACCAAAATGTCCTTATTCTGCAACAATATCACCATTGATGTAAGAAGAGGGGTTCGACAAGGCGATACAATTTCGCCACAGTTATTCACTACCACCCTACAAAACGTCATACTAACATTAGAATGAGACAATATGGGAGTGAAAATTGGCGGTCGACAATTAAACCATCTTCGCTTTGCTGACGATATCGTTCTCATAACACCAAACATCAGCAAAGCGGAACGAATGTTGACTGATTTTGATAACGCCTGTTGAAAGATTGGTCTTCAAATTAATTTAACGAAAACGATGTTCATGAGGAACAGATGTGCTTTGAATGTCCCATTCACGCTCAACGAAACGAAAATCTCCGAATGCTTCAGTTACGTCTGTATAGGCCGTGAAATCAACATGATGAACGCCCTAGTTCTGAAGTTGAGCAAGAGGGAACGAGTGGATTCCGGAACGTTTAAGTGCATCGAAGTTGTTGTGAGGAGGACAAAGAACATCCGACTCAGTGCCCACCTTTTCGACTCGACGATTATTCCTGCCCTAATGTATACAGCAGAAACCTGGTCGCTACGTAAACAGGATGAAAGACCACTCGAAGTTATTGAACGCGCAGTCGAAAAGGTCGATGCTAGGAGTATCCCGTATCTCGTAAATAAGAGAAAAGATCTGAAGTTGCGACCTACGTCAGCGATCGAAAATCAGAGAGGCCGTCCTGCACCCCAGGATATCGGAAATAAGGTGGGCCGGACTCGTGTTGCGCTTCAACGACAACCGATGGAGGAGAGCCGTTACCGACTGGATTTCTCGGAACATCATGCGCTCTACAGGAAGACAACCGACTCGCTGGTCCGATTTTTTCACGAAAGCTATAGATGGAAGACATGATACTCATCGAATCCCTGGAGCTAGGGAAACCCACTGGGCTACTCTTGCACGCGATAGGGAAAATGGAAGTGTTGCTGATACTCGCTCAAGTCACACGACGATCAACGGGACGCTAGGTTATACAGGTGATAGGTTTTGACCCTAGAGCAATGAACATCAAATTAATCAATCAGAAGTGACTAAAATTGCTTGCCACTTTCTGAGCTTTTCTTGGAACCAAATTTTGTCCATGCTTTGCCGCATATGGATGCACCCGGAAAGAGTAAGATCTGGGTTCGAATTCCGGCTGACGCAATCGTTTTTGCAAGCCACTCTACATCATTGGGTTTATTTCATATGGATGCTCAGCGAAGCCTTTACACAGCTTGCCTCTTCACAAGTACGAATTGTATATGGTGCTACTAATCGCCTGAAAACACCAACCGTGCAAAGGCTCAAAGACCTAGGTTCAGAACAACAGCGCTTCGATTCTTCTCTAAGTTTCGCACCGACAACACCAGCCTGAAGAATGAACTGCTCATTGGACGTCCCCTTAAAGCTGATAGAGGAACCGTCATTTAAGGAATAACAGATCTCGACTAGAATTTTTTGAATCATCCGTCTTACAATTCTGAATTGCCGCCGACTGACTATCACCTCATCCTGTCGGTGGAGCACTTTCCGAGCAAGAACGAGTTCCGAGACGTCAATCATTCACGACGAAGACTGGTAGCTTTCTTTGAATCCAAGGATGAGGAGATCTATGAGTAGCAGGATTGAAAAAAATTTTGCTTGAGAGATAGCAGAGATGTGTCCTCGCTGGTGGAGTATGCTTTGAACAGTATCATTGAGCGAGTTCAATTACACTTGGTCAATGAATTTGGTATTTACTGTTTTACTGCCAAAACTTATGAAAAGACCTAATAACTTGTGATGACCCACAGATCCCTGCTGCTCATGTTTTTCCTCCCACGCGCAAATAAGTCTCCACTTGCCGATCGTGAAGCGGCTGGAATCACTGCTAAGTTCTTGGAGCGGTATTAAATCAGAATATGTAATGTCTTTAGATATAGCAAACTTTCACCTCCGTACTAGTAAGGAATGGCTCATGATAAAGAACTTCATCAGTAGAATTTAGATTTCTATTCTAACCACTAGAGTTTCTGTCTTAAATAACAAGTACATGTCAGAAGGCAGAGCATAACACAACTGTTGGTGTCGACTATAAAATGAAGATTTAATTTAGAAATTAGGAGACCTTATTTTATCGAATGGCAATCAGCAGCGGCAAAGAGTGAGTGAACGGTTGCGTGCATCAATAATCTTTCCACCCTGTTCATTATCCTGCTAAACGTGCACATCCATTCGCTCCTAAGGAAGCGCATTATTATGACGACCACACTTTCCAAAGCATACTTCCTGCTTTTCCTTTGACAGATGTAGAGGTAGAGTCTTGGTTGGAGCTGCCTTAAAAGACACATGTAATCGTTGTTCCAACTTTGTGTTCCGAGTTCATCAAACTTGTCGTCCACTCAACATCGACGAGCTGGTGCCCAACCTGTCTGAAAATGAAAAACACAACGAAAGCAGCGGTCATGTGTATTTGCGACGAAGATATATTGAACAGCTTAGTCTTGAACCCTGTAGAAGAAACGAAAACAAACACTCCTGAAAATTCACAAAAGTACCGAGATTTTGATGAAGAGTATGACGATTAACAATTTTGGCTCTCTCTCTTCTAGGAGGTAGAGGATAAAAAATAAAGCTCTCGGCGTTGACCGATCCCTAGCGCCATGCATTCGTCTTCATTTTTTAGCATTATTTGAGCTGACTGAATGCATATTTGGCCCTTCACAATGACTCGCGGTGGCCTACCGCTGTATTTGTGCTGCTTATCCTCCCAGGCAAGTCAGATCGGTCTGGTGCCAATTCACCAACACCGGAGGGATGGATGGCTTAGTGAGCCATGAGCGCAAGATCGAAGCATTGACCTCGTGTGCGACGCAGAGCACCTCTAACCACTGCGCCTCATGCGCTCTAGGAGGTACGATTGAGAAGAAAGACGGGTTGGCGTTGTTCGACACCCTAATAGATGGGTGCCGGCACGAGAGGTAGGAGCTATGTTAACGATCAATGAGCGAAAATTTCTCTGCATAACCAGGAAGTGAACAATCAGGCGGACTGTGAACACATGAAGTGTTCTGTTGAAACTGTATGAGAGCAACGAAGAGGAAATTTGCAGTTATTTCAATGAAATTCATTTTGCCACATGTGTTCACTGTCCTTGGTTTTGCAACTTGCCCGAGTTTTATCCATCCTTTATATCAATAATTCAAATTTTTTGTGAGAACAACTCACGCTTGAAAGAAGCAAACAGTTCAGCTTTATCGATTGGGGCCAGGGTCGTCTACACCAGTAAAATGGGGTCAATGGTGTTATAATGCAGAATATTGTTACGACAGTGCTTATAGTGGTGACCTGGCAACTGATGGTTGATAATCGCAAAACTGTGGAATGTAGAAACATAACCGCTAGAAATTCTCCAAATTCTTCGAACACAAACGTTAAACAAGTATACATCATTATTATTGAATGAGTATTTCTGTGTCCTTGTGTGCTCTAAATTTACCATATCTACTGATTCCTGTTGACGGAATCCTCCCTAATAGTCTACCGCCTCATCGTTGCAGAGTAGTGTTAATATGTGCGGAAATGCAAAGTATAATATTGATTTCCTTCAGCAGGGCCTCTGAAGCCACGAAGAAGCCGGACGTTTTCACGCGAAAAGCCCAGCTAAGAATAAACTGCACCATGAGCTACATTCGTCTTGGTAGCTGTTAGTCGCAAGGTGGCACACTCTAATCCGCAAGGCATGCTGCTGTTTATAGTGTGGTGACAACTTAACAAGATTTTGCCAAAACTGATCTCGGAACTTCAGGGAAAAAACTGCTGTACTAGCGAAAATACTCCTGCCTCAGAACCTCGCACACTAGAGGCTTTCGTTCAGTATTTCATGCGGTGAAACGGCCAATGAGAGAAGATCATTTTTTGAATTCAAAGGGACGCCATTGGAAAAGGACTAGACGAACACGCCTACAAGACGCCGTGGTGGTTGCTTCTTGATTTGTACTCATGACACCAAAATTGTTTTTTCAGATGCCGACCTAGACGCACTTCTTGAGGCTGCTGGTCAAATCAAATCCTATGTGATCGCTCTATAAGAAGTGAAAAAAACAAAATCGACTCAGGGCAATCAGACGACACTACTCTCATTATTCGTGAAGCGGAGTTTGTGTTACAAAATGACAGAGGTGTTGGCGATTTTGTTGACCCATCCTTTTTTTATCTAGTCATCTCGTACCAAATTTCATTACAGCGCTTGGCTGTCCTACATCTTCATCTTTCGCATCAAAGGGAAGGGATGGTGGAAGTCATGCAACGAAAAATCCATTGCGAATCGTTGTTAGAGACTTTATTGCAGGGTTAGGATTTTCCAGCAGAAATGGATACAGGATAGAAACATTATACCTTTTGTTTTGAATGTTTTCTCAAAACCATGCCTATAATTCAATATACCTCGTCACCAAATGGCTTTGTGTGCGATGATAAAACAAACATAAACTAGTAGAAGTGCTTATATCATACAAGGAAAGCAAAACAAATCGTTCATGACGAGGACGTTCTTGATAAAAAAACCTCTCCAGTTAACCGGTATAGAAGAAAAGACTCGACCAAAGGCTGTGAGCTGCCTGCTAATCGACTTAAAACATGTGACGAACTAGCAACAGTTCCCCCCAATAAATGCGGATCGCATCTCCACTAACACTAAGAAATTAGTCGATAAAGCTACTGAAACACAAATGCCACATACAGAAGATTTTCGCAGGACGATTTATATCGATGTAGACGATAAACTTGTAGAAGCAACACAAAAACGATCCAGTATGAAAAAATGCCACCAAGATCTTTGCAACTATTATGTTCCGCTACGATCCCTAATAAATGAAGATAGAATATTTACCCTATGTCACCATTACATGAATTTGATAATGGAAAAATTTCATATGAATCTTCTTTGTTCCATAAGCCCCCTTTGGGATCGCGAAATTCATCGTGGCTGAGAAACTATCCAGATTCTCTGCCTAAAATTCAAGTTGCGATTGGGAATTTGAAGAGTGGCATACCTATATAACGTAATGACATCACTATTGATAGCCTCAGAGCTGATGGCCACACTCTGTATGGAATTCTCACAAGACATGTAGCATCATATCCTCAGAATGAAAGAATATCAGACCAGTGGAGAATTCTACGTACAAACATCATGCATGAGAAGGATGAGAAAAGATTTTCACCGCTCGCCAACCTTGTTGAGTGTGCTTTACATGCTTTTCAAAACGATCAATCTCTTGCGTGTATCGAAGACCTTGCGAGAGGCAAAACCAATTGAAAAGACAGGACTACGAAGAGTTATCGTTGTTTGGACCAGATCGAAACCCTGTTACGGGGTCATTGGAGTCTGTTGGAAATAAGGTATGCCACTTGTTCTAACCTTTATCGCCGATGAGAAAGCGTACGACAGTGTCGGAGCGAATACAATTCTATTGGTGCTCGTCGATCACGGTGTAGACCTGTCCTATATACCAAGATTAGCTAACTGTTATGAGAATGTACAAAAGAAATACGACTTTTCCATCGACTCCTACACTACAATGCATAATAGTTCTCTCGATATGGACGAGAAAGGCATACGTATTGATGGAAAATTTCTATCATACCTTCGCCTTCGCTGATAACTTCGTCATTATTTCAAAGTGTACCAGTAGCGTAGGAGAAATGCCCAGTGCAAAATGGGAAGGGAAAAATGACTACGCATAAACAGAATGAAGACCTAGTCCATAGAGAGTCCATGATGGAAATTGAACAAGTTGTATTGGATGGTTCTCTGATTGAACAGATCACTCCGCATAAATACCTTGAACGGTCAGTGAACGTGGCGATCATCATGAAGGAGAAAACAGACAAAAGAAAAGCAGAACACCCGCATCAGAGCTCATCAAATATGCCACCAACAAGCCAGCGGACCCCACACTCCGTGCTCACCACTTCAATTCGACAGTCGCCCCAGTGTTCTATCATGCAGCAGAGACATCGGCTGATATGACAGTCACATCGAGAAGTCCGCGAATCTGTCACACGACGTTTGCCTCCTAGATATTACTGTGCCACAACGTCTAACCAGCTTTTGTAGCTTCGGCCATCGAAAACAATTCATCTTCGTGATACAGGATTATATACGCCGATGGCGAACGCGGATGGGTTCATTACATAATTTGAAGAATAGACGACAGATAAACAAAAAAAGCAATAGAGTAGTCTTCAGGAGAATGCAAACATAATCGAAGACCACAAGACGACGAGCGGATGGGCTTGTGGCTCACTCCAACCATTTGCACCCGTAGATGGGTAACGAGTATGAAATCACGGAATTAGTGTCGCTTAAGTCACCATGTAGTAAACATAACAACACCATGGGCGACAACTGTGCGAGAGAGAAACAAATGAAAAATACGCTGGAGAGCGCAGTAGCAGTGAAGGCTGGCCATTCGAGCATCAAGTACCAAATGCCAAAGTGACGAAATTATGACAAGCTCCTTGACAAATTTTGGAGTTTGCTAAATACCATGGAAGAGGCTGCTAAACAAAACATCCATTGTTTACTACTTTTTTTTTCTTTCTGTCAAAACAAAAGATAATGGTAAAAGTGGTGACTGTGACTACAGCATACCATAGTGCTGATGGGAATCAATAGTAAAAGAGTGATACGAGTCTTTTATGATACTAGTCGTCAGTACTGAGGATCTATTTGATGACCCTATCGATTTTCTCCTCCGATAAATGTCAAGTAGTCGAGTAGTACTAATTTGGAGTAAGCTCACACTGTAAGCAGTGAGTTTTGAACAGGCGTCAGCTACTTTTGTTGGAAAGCACACAGGAATATTATTGTATTTCATATATCTTGCAGTAGGTTCGAAGCGAGCGGCCGATGCACCAGAACTTAGCCGTAGTCCGGGGAAGAATATAATAGTATCGAAGTTGATTGATCTCTCGTAATATAGAAGCTTAATTTGGGGCCTGATTTCAGTAATAAAATGTTCTTGATAAGGGTAAGAATGCTGAACTTTCTATTAATTTGCCACGTGGGACACTATTCATGCTGCTACAGAGCAGAGTCTCGATTTCAATGAATGGTTTATCCTGATAAAAGCAATACAATAGCTTTGAATTATGGCAAAGCACGTGTAAGAGCAATGAAATAGTATCTACTAAATGAATAGTACAACGTTTCGTGCAAAGAGCAAAGAGTTCAAGCGAATATGAAGAAAAATGATAGACAGCGATCGAAAATTTATGGAGAATGCTGTCTGTATATCCACGACATATATAAAGGCTGTGCATAAAGTAACTGATTTATAAAAAAGTGCTTGAGAAAACATTACATTGACTTGCACCCAAAGTTGTGCACGACGGCAAGATATAAGTAGATCGTACAAGTAGACTGTGTTGCAGAGCAAGGCGCGAAGCGCACTTCGCTCAATAGTAAGGAGACATTTCTCTAAAACAACAAAGAAATTACTGCGGACCTTCAACTTGTAGTATCTAATACGATGCAACTCATGCTAAGAAAATCAAAACGAACCTGAACGTTAGAAAGTAGAAATTCGTAAAGACCATTTCTTTTATTCAACATGCCCACCTAGCTTCGTCACACTTTGCACAGCGATACGTTAAAGCGTGCATCGGTACGAGGTAGGCGACATTTTTCTGAAATGACAAAGAAACCACTGGAGATCGTTAATTTGTAGTAGCTAGTACGATGCATGCTCGCCTAGGCATTCTTTTCGTATCACGGAGTCAAGATGTTCGAGCCTTTTCAGCGAGTGCCAGAGATTCAGGCATTTTTTTTTTGTTCTTCGGCTTCCCGTCGTCTTTCGCTGCTGCTTCGATCCAGATTTCCTCAAGCGCCAATTTCTTGATGAGTGCCTTCTCCGAACTGTTTTCGATTTGTTTCGTAATGAGCGAGATCTTCCGCCGCGTGAAATTCTCGGATATGGGGACGGTCTTCGTCTTCTCACGGGACTGTTTCGGCGTGGCAATACGATGTAACTTATGCTAAAAAGAAGAAGAGGACAAACCTAAACGTTAAAAAAAATTTATAAAGATTATTCGTCTTATCTAGCATAATCACCTAGCTCGACCACGCTTTGTAAAGCGAGATGCTAAAGCGCGCGTCGGCGAGAGGGTCGACCTTCTTCTAAAATCTCGTAGCAACAACTGGAGATCTTTAGCGCGTAGCAGCTGATACGATGCAACTGATGCTAATAAGAATGAAAAGACAACTTTTTGCTTAATAAGCATGAAGTTTGGAACCTTTAAGCTTGTATCAACACGTTTTCATGCTCTTTTTCTTGGCAGCCGTGTGTAGGCAAAATTTTTTACCCCTAATAGAAATGCAGTCTCCCAAAAACCTGACATACTTGTTATAGAAATGATCAAGAAACAATCCAAAGTAACATGCAGCTTCTTTGCTCCATTGTTCTCATCCTCAGTGTGATAACTACATCAGAGACAGAAAAATACAAGATGGTTTTCGAAGATCTCTAAAATACAGAAAGTTTGACGTGAAGCTATGAAAATTCCTCTTTTTTTATGGCGCGAATGTATGTATTCAAAATCAATTGGAAGCGTTCCTTTGAGTATTCCAGGAAAAAAAACTGCCTAAAACTTGGAGAATACTGTTAATCATCAGCTAAAAACTGTCTCTAATCACTCTTTCGGAACCGAGCCTTTTTCGCTGTTTTCTTGGGCTTTCGTTTATCATTCTATATTGGTGATCTGGAAATTTCGACGCCGTTGTTGGTTTTTGAAAGGTTTGCTGATTCGCTATAGGAGCAAGCATAAAATTGAATTTCGCTTGCAGCACGCAAATTGTTCTCTGCTAGAGTTTGAGATTAGCTTGTTAATGGATTTTTGATAGTTAATCGATAGCCTAAAAAGTGATGAGTCTGAAAAAAAAGATTGAGAGTCAATGCACTTTTCATTTGTGGTAAATTTGAACCATTTATTTGGAAGTCGTTCCTTTAAGAATTATACACAATAGCATCAATCTTACTGAATTCCTTCCTCATCATCACCTTAAGCAATAGTGGCGCCTCGTCATTATACGCCGACGGTGACCGCTTGAATGCTCTGTTCCAGTCTAAAACGACCCACCCAGAATGCCAAAGAAATGACAACGAATCATAGGCACTGGGATACCTATTTGTAGTTCAAACAACAGATAGCTTTACACTACAAACACTGAAGGGCATTTAGAGCTTCTGATCTAGGTAAATGTCTACAGAGGGAGCAGAGTCTAGCGCTGTGGTTTGCGGTTCCTTGAAATGCACGTGATAGCGTTGGCTCAATATCACGCCCCTGGCTCACAAAGAATTCCATCATGCCAAAGTTGCGGTGCCAGATGTATCTGGAGGTACAGTTGCACCGAATTCACATATCGTTAGGACACCACAACTTGTTCTACGGGCCAGATTCCATTTACGTACCTCTGTAAATACTTGTTAAGTTGAATGCATGGCGTATTCTCTGAGGACTGATTAGATCAAACGCCCTACGCTTCGTTTTTTCCATGTTGAGCAGGTCAAGCAGAACTTTTACGAGAAAGAAACGCGTGATAGAAAGCTATTACAATCTACTACACTTACTTACTCAATAATAATAACAGTACGCCTTAGTAATCCAAGAAACACAAGCGCCATAGCAAACCTAATATGCCCGTAGATGTCAGTTGTCTGCTCCCACTCAATCACTCACCTTCCGCTTCTCTCCGGTGTCGGCTAAAGAGCCCTCTCGTAAATTTGTTTGACTTTTCGGCTTCAAACCCAGCAACTGCGTGCTGCTTTACGAAGTTAAGCATCTTGCTGAAAAGCTGCTTGCAATTAAGGCTGTCTGAGTGTAGCGCACTTCAAAAAATGACCCATTTCTAAGCATCAGATTTAGTGAAATACATATACGTACGTGGTTCTTTTGATGCTTTCTGCATTGGCATGTTATTTTCATGCACATATGTATAAGTGATGGTTGCATTTCGTGCAGCGGTAGTTGAGATGGTTGCTGGACCTGATAGAAACTCGAACACTTTAAATGTATTTGCTACATGATTGACTGATTCCATGAAGCTCTACGCAGAAACTGAGGCTTGGTATCGCACTAAATTGGTGTGCAAAATGCTGCCACAAAGAATGTGGGTAAGCCGAGATTATGCACCAAAGAAACGTTTCATATCAAAGCTAACACAATAGCGGCACTCTTTCATAGAACTCGAGCTTCAAATAGAGTAGTAAAACTCGATATCAGATGCATTCTATCCAGAAGAATTGCTAAGAGTAAGCTCATGGAAGAAGCCACCATGACTCTGATATCGGAGTCGTACTAAGGTGAAAATTGCTCCCCGATCCACATGTAGAACTTTGTTGAGGTGGTGATGACCGACGATTTACGTAGATTGGCCATTTCTGGGCTTCACAGAAGAAAATGTTGTCAGGCAAGAAAACTATCCTTCAAAGGTTGCCCCCCAAAACTGACCAACAGGATCAAAAAAATTATCAATAAAGTCAGAATAAAGCTAATCTGACCTATAAGTTTTTCTGAAAAAGTGTTTTAGAATCCAAAAATAAGCTTCATTGCGGAGTATCATTAAATCAACGTTCGAAATAACTCAAAGAATGGAAAAAGTGAGAAATTATTCACTCCAATATTAGCGACTAGGTGATTCATAGATGAATCATGGCAGTGCGGTACCATTTTGCCGAAGAGAGTCACAAGTATTAGAGTGGCAGATGCTTTCTTTTGCGCCATTGTTTTAATCAGTCTCTCGGCGATTTTATGTTGCGCATGGTTTCTCGTACTGCGTAGTAGTGGCGAAAAATTATTACGTTTTACACTCGCTTTGTTGTGTTTGCTCGGCTGGGGTCTGTGGATACTTTTTTGGTGTACATAAAATAATCATCAGATAGCTTAGATTTGTCAATTTTGACCACAGAATTGATTTCCGTAGGGGTTTAAATAAAGCACTGCAGAAACAAAAGGAATGTAAAGAAAAAAAAAAGAACGCTACACTTGTGAAGTAGGGAACCCCTCACTAGGATTTGATAGCGGTGTTCTCAGACCTTCCTTCGTAGCGCCAGTGCAGAAGAAAAATGCAAGCTCTTACCTGTAGAACTACTGAACAAAGTTTCTTCTACAATCCTGATACCAAAAACCTGTTAAGTTTCCGAAAATTAGGAAAAAATTTCCAATTAGCTTACGAACACCGCTTCTAACAATGGCATGAACTTGTAAAAATATCCTTTTATGCGGAGTGATGTGCCAGCATAGAGTGATGATATCGGCTTGTGTCCCACCTGAGGCGAAAGTTTCACACATCGCTCTGCGTCAAAGGTATATTTTCAAGTTTATTTAACCGCTAGAAGCGGTAAAATGAAAAGAATTTTATTTGATCATTTCTAAATTTTTCTCTTTCGCAGGAAAACCTTATAAACTTTTTCGGTTTGATAGATTATGATTTCTTCTACTCGTTCATATGTTTTTGATGCGAATATAAGTGAATGCAAAACGCAATATTTATTCGCCATAGGTAAACTTTTCGGAAACTCAGATTATTTTTAGAATCACTACATATTGAGCTATCGAATAAGTATCAAAACTCTGTTGACAAGCTAATCTCAAACTCTAGCAGAGAGGAAATTATATGCCACAGCAGAAACAAATTTTATGGTTACCGCTGTAGGGCATTACGAAGACCTCCCAAAAATCAATAACGGTATCGAAATTTCTGAAATTTGAGCTATCGAATGATAACTGGAACTTCAAGAAAGCGGAAAAAAAAGGCTCCGCACCGAAAGGGTGACTCATTGCGATTTTTCTCAAAAAGGTGGTGTCATCAGCCAGCTGTACATACAGCGATCTACGACCAACAATCAACAACGACACACCAATGCCGACTATCAACCATGCGCCTGCTAGACTGCAAGGTTTTTCATACTTGAATCAACAGTAACGTTACAGAAAGGTTAGATTTCAAGCAGTTCATGAACAATTTTATGCCTTTTTACACATATTCAACCAAAATAAACTATATTTTTTCCCAAAGTTCTCAAAAAGAGTATGAGAATCACGAGGAGCCGCATGTCTTCGCAGACAACCGAACTAATACGTCAACGTGGATCGCACGAGCTATAGGCAAGCAAAATCACACTCCCGAACTTGCGAACCGCTGCAAAGAAGCGATAAAAGAAGAGCTCAAAAAGAAACAAGCAGAGGTAATGGCAAAAGCTACAAAAGCTGGAAAGAGCATTCGCAAAGCCCAGAGAAGCTGCACCAACTACAAAACCAAGGTGATTGCACTCCGACGCCGTGACGGGACACTTACAGCTTTTATAAAGGCAGTGGAGGAAATCATCCACCACTACTACTCGGTTCTCTTCTATAGCCATGTTCTCTTACCTTGATATGAATTGAAATAAGACGAATCTTTTGTTTGGTCGTCCTCCCTTCCAAAATCCGACATGCTGCGTTGTCGGTGAAGAATAGAACAACACCCGGTTTGAAGAGGATTAGGTCAGAATAGTTGAAGAGCCTACTGCCAGTTCTCATTAACACCCTGGCCAAGCTTTTCACTAGCTATATGTCAGAATTCAAAGTCTCCATCCAGTGGAAAACCAGCAAGATCGTGTTGTTGTTCAAATAGGGAGACCTTCACGACATAGGCAATTATCGCCCAATGTGCTTGTGTTCGCTATCTATAAAGTCTTCACTCGAGTCATCCTAAACAGGACTGATAGAACACTGGACGAAGAATAGCCATGCGGACAAGCAGGGCTCCGAGAGAATGTAGTACCCTAGACCGCATCCACGAGCTCACAAAACTTCTTGAAGTCTAACGAGACGAGAGTACAATCTACAACTCTCTCTTGCTTGCATCAATTTCAAAATTCCTATGATTCAGAGGAAACAGAAGCGGTTATAGAGGCTCTGGATAACCAGGGCATTCCTACTCGGTACATAGACCTTTCGTGAGCTATATAGAAATTTCACAATTAAAACATCACCATTCATTACCATCAACGTAAGAACAGTGGTTGGACAACGCGATACAATTTGGCCTAAATTAATCACTAAAATTAATCACTAACAATGGCCAAAATTAATCTATAAAACGCCATGCGTTAAACACATTAGAATGGGTTGAATTGGGAGTGGAAATTGACGGTCCTCAATTCAACCATCTTTGTTTCGCTGATGATGTCGTCTTCATGACACCAAGCATCACCCAAGCAGAACGGATCCTGCCAGATTTCGACAACGCCCGCGGAAAGATTAGCCTTCAACAAAATCTAACAAAAACAATGTTCATGTTGAATGAGTGGGTTTTGAATGCCCCATTTATGTTCAACGAAAGGAACATTTCCGAATACTCCAGCTACTTCAACCCATGTTGTAAAATCAACATGATGATCGACCTAGCTCTGGAGTTGAGCAGGAGGAAGCAAGCGGCTTGTGGAACGTTTAGGAGCATAGAGGATGTAGTGAAGAGTAGAAAGAACATCCAACTCCGCTCTCACCTTTCCGACTCGACAATTATCCCTGCCCTAACGTACACATTAGAAACTATATCGCTATGTAAGCAGGATGAAAGTTCACATGTCGTTAATGAACACGCAGTCGAAAGGTCAATGCTAGGAGTAGCCCGTATATCGCAAATTAGAGAAAGGATGTGAAGTTTTGACCTACGTCACCGATCTAAGATCAACGACACCACTCTACACGCCAGAATATAGAAAATAACGTGGGCCGGACACGTGATGCGCTTCAACGACAATCTATGGACAAGAGCCGCTACTGAGTGTATACTCGGAATTATTCTTGCTCTTTCACGGCAACAACAAGGCCTTTCTAGAAAAAAATACAGCATTCAAATTTTTTATTTGTCCTATTGATTTATTATTTGAGCGTTAGAAATGAGCAAAGAATGCATTTTTTCCAATGGATCGAATTGAAGGGGATAGTTGAAGCAGTTCATTTTTTGCGACAGAATCTCCGTCTGGCTGTTGCAGCGTAATACCAAGTCCATTATGAAAATTAGATAAATCATTGAAATCCTTAAGATTTGGTCTATCGATTGGCTCTTAAAACTTCGAAGAAGAAGCTTTGATTAGCAAAAAAATCTTTCAATGAGGAACAAAATTTTATTCGTGTTCTTTCAGCGCAAAAAGAAGGCTTTTGCAAAGAAAAATATGCCCTTCAAATTTTTTCGGTTGGTGCTATTGAACAATTATTAAAGTGCTGAGGGAGACCAAAAAGTACGCCTCAACAAGGGTCGAAATGGCGCTTAGATAGAGGAAAAGTACTGAAGAAGGATGTGATGTTCAAATCTCCTAGAACGAGGCGCACTTATTGTGCTATTCGCACGCGATAGGAAAACAGAAGTATTACTGGTGCTTGATAGAGTCACCCAACAATCAACTAGCGATAGATGATGCAGTATTTCTGAAGCGACCTAGTCGACCGTAATAAAAATACTAGCTTTACATAGTTGTCAAGTCATTAAAAGTAGTACGCACTAGCAATGAACTTAAGTGATTAAGCAAGTGGAAAACTTTTTCTTGGTGTCTTATAATAGGTTGGATTGGGTTTTGTTAGGGCACACATCACTCCTAATATTTCTTTTCAACAATTGGCGATAATTCCTCAACTGATGGTGTACTCGAGCATTTGAGTGTGAGTATTGCTCACATTTATGCAAGACACTTTTTGCCTTGCAATCATATTTGAGCCACGCATGTCAATGGTCTGTCAAACATTGCTGACTTATAGAGCCCGATATACATGTTTCGATCTTGCGATTTCCTCAGTCGGACAGTTACCCATTCTCGTCTTTTGCTAATCTCTGTGGACGCTCCGGTCCACATACTGAGAGTTAGCGACGACGAACGCTTTACACTTTATGTCCAGTGAAAAATTCACTGAACTCAGAGTGTTGTACACTCGATTGCACGTGGCTAGTATATTCAGTATATTATAACTTTTGTTTCGAGTGTTTTCTTGAGACCACAACTCAAATTTCAATATGCCTTGGATTATACTTGAGCCACGCATGTCAGTGGATTGTCAAAGAAGGCTGGCATATAGAGCCCGATACTCGCGTTTCGATCTTGCAATCTCGTCAGTCACTTTACACTTTACTCTCAGCTATGATGATAAATATAACTCGTACACCATAACTGCGTAACAAAGTGTTCTTTTTGACAACTCGTACAAAGTTGTATCATCTAGAAATTGCTGGTCGAAGCATGCGGTCTGTTTTATAAGGGCTGTCTTATAGAGTTCAACACACGTGTTTTCAACCTCGACGGTTTCATCAGTCAGGCGGTACCATAGGGAACCGAGCTCCCCGACAGGATTGGCTTAAGACGAAATGGGTACCGCCCGACTGATGAGACCGTGAAGGTTGAATCACGTGTATCGGGCTCTATAAGTCAGCCCTTATATAACAAACCACGCGTGTCTCAAAAATTTTTTTTCCGATCGGTCTGGCGACATATGCCTTGTGCTAGCTGTCAATGATCTGATTGCTGCTGAATAGACTGCCAGGAGATACAAGGAGAAAACATTATCATCTGGTAGTCAGCATATGAAGCATCGTTTATACATGAGCATCGCCAAGTTTTCTTTTATTTTAGCGTTGCTATACTAAAAAAAACTTTTATTTGCTGTTGTGCTTTGTTTAGACCACGCTCAAATTACAATTTATCCTTTCATCATTGTTTGAGCCAACATGTCATTGTGGTCAGGTAAGAGCTCTTGTACAGCCCGAGACACGTGTATCGTCCTTACAGACTCAGCCGGGCAGAACCCGTCGTCTGTCGATCTTTTTATAATCAGTTCTCTCGGGAGCGTTACACTGCTTATAACGAATTTTCGCATCAAAATTCTAAAAATTTGAGCTATCGAATGACTATCAGTATCCTGTGTGAATTACTACATTTGGTGACATTGTTCTAGTGCCTAAACCTATGAGAAGGCATCTCAAGTTGTATTGAGAAGTGTAGATCTTAAGAACACTTGGATGTCACTGTATTGAAAATACTTGTATTTAGGTCTGTTTACCCATGTTTCACGTTTTCTTGACTATGAGTGCTCTTAAACCTAGGTTTAAATATATAAATATATATATATATATTTTTAGTGTACAAATATGAACAGAAAAGCGCTTGTAGTGGGTGGAGGTGCTCAGAGTCGCCCACAAAGTCAATGGTTCGATTTCGCACACATGACTTACCAAGCTATCTATCCTTTCGAGGTCGGTAATCTCGAAGCAGATTTGTCTGGAAGGATAAGCAGCTCTGACCCGGTTTAGCACGAGGCCACCGGTGTTCATTGGGTACATTTGTTATTGATAATTAAAATACCATCTAATCAATTGTGTGCGCAACGCAGGAGATGGAGTGATCCATTTTATTTGACGACACGTGTAAATCGCACGTCGTTTACACTATGCAGGGGGATGGAACATCCCCGAGAGCATTGGTTAGCGACAAAAGACCTGACTGACTGACGCGGCTCCCAAGGCGTGAAACACGTGTATAGGGCTGTGCAGGTGCCCATAACAGACTACATGACATCTTGGCTCAAATTATAATTATCACATATACTTCACAAGTTTCAACATTATACTTGAAGCATATAACGGCCATCCTAGATCCAACCATTGAATCTGTATTTCTCTTGGAATCATAGCTTTCATTCCATTTTTACTAACAACATGCCATTACTTAAACAAGGACAAACCTATCTCGGATTCAAATGTGAGCTTTCGCTAAGTGGCCAGAGTTTTCTTCAACAATTATAGATTACCAGTCAAAGATATTGAGCTTTTCTCTACCTTTCAAATGGGTACTAAGCGTGATTTACCGTAAGAAGCTTACGGAAACAGTGTAGAAAATTTCAAACAATGTTGGTCGCACTTAAACAATTACACTTCAGTAACATATGTAGCCAGTGACTCGCGTTGGCTTACCGCTGTGCCGAGTCAGAGCTGCTCATCTTTACAGGTAAGTCTGGTATGAAATTACTGACTCCGGAAGGATAGATAGCTTGGGTGAGTGATGTGTGCGAAGTCGGACCATCGATTTTGTGAGCGACTCTGAGCACCTCCAACCACTACGGGCGCTCCTCTGTTCCTATTTATATACTGAAAGTTTATGTTTAAATGCTAAAAACTAGGTCCAAGAGCACTTCTGAAAACGTGGAACATAGGTTGACAGACCTAAATACAAATATTTTCAGAACATTAAGATCCACATGTTCTGAAGATCTACACTTTTCAGTAAAACTTGATATGCCTTCTCATAAGTTTTGGCACTGAAACAATATACACCAAATAAAGTAATTCACGCAGATTGTTAGTAGTCATTAGATAACTCAAATCTTGACAATTGTGACGCGATAATTGATTCTTGAAATGGTCTAAGCAGAGCGCTGTTAAGGAAGGAAGAAAAACTGTTTCGCACGCGAAGTAGTTATCTCGTCGCTTGTACCTTAGAGCGGGTTATTTGACAGTGTGAATCAAAAAATCATACTTATGGAGTCATAGAACAAAGTCTCCCCATATGTTTTTTTTACAGAATACCCGAAGACTTTCTCAGGGAATTAAAAAATTTCTAGTCAAGTAAAAAAGTCAGTGCTGCCCTTAAATGATGTGCTTCTTTGAAATGGTACATGAAATTGCTGAGCCACAGCGCCGATGAATCGAGTCCGTTGTGCGCAGTCGTTCGCCTTCGATGTGGGCTTCATTTTTTTGTCGTTTGAAAGAAAATTTTTTTGGTGTAGCGTCGCTCAGATAAGACTACATCTGACGATGCTCTTACATAAACGATTCTTCATATGCTGATTACCAGATCATAGTGATTTCTTCTCGTTTCTCAGGGCAGTCTATTCTGCAGCAATCAGTATCATTGGCAGCTAGCACAAAGCGTAAAAATATCTCGAGATCGATCGGAGAAGAAACCATTCTTGATTGAAAAGACCAGTGATTGAGGAATACTTTAAAGCCGATAATCGCTTTGTGCTAGCTGATAACAATACCGACTTGTGTAGCATAGATTGTCTGAAGTTAACCAATCACTATCAGCAAATGATTAGCTAATTGGCATACCTCCGTCCTGTATATAAAGACATTACTAAATGAGGTTCTTCATTTGAGTGGTGCTTCACAGGTAATGGTTTGACTCGACTGAAACCCAGGCGAAGATTCACAGCGAGATATCTGTGACACTAGCTATAGCTTCCGAAGGTTAATAGAGAAAAGCAGTAACGATTGTTGCTAGAACCCCTTACCATACTGAAGAGGTCGAAAGTGTTGTTCCACCGGTTTCTCCTCTTAAAAACACGCTGTTCATCGGTGAAGAGCAGAACAGCACCTGGAGCAAACACGATAGATCCTGTAGGCCTAATCGTCGTCACGCTTGTCCTCATTGATGCAGTGCTTAGCCATTTATTCGCTACTTGTTAGAACGCAAGATTTCCAGTCAGAAGAACTAGCAAGACCGTATTAAGATGAAGAGAGCGATTCGCGGCACTGAGAAATATCGCTGCTTCTTATTCGTCGCTTGAGATTTCTTCAATCGGTGGAGTTTCACGAGAATATAGAAGACTTCTGTGCCTTATTTTCATCAATTTAGAAGAGTTCTCTAATCTAGTGGAAACAGTAGAGACAAAGAGGTTCTGGACGGCCAGGGCATCCCTATCGAGTAATAGCGATTCTTGGTGAGGTAAATAAAGGTTTGGCAATCAAAATGTGGTCATTCCACACCGATATTACTATCGATGTAGGTAGAGGAATCGGAGAAGGTATACAATCCTGCCAGAATTACTCACTTTCTCCAAAATCTCATGCGATTGCGATAACTAGACAATATGGGGGTGAAAGATGGCAGTCGACAATCAAACCAGTAATCATCAGTGTGTTACAGTGCACCTGGAATCATTACGTCACCGTACTCTCCACAAAATATATACTATCTAATGTGAGAACGTGAGTGCCTGGTACCAAGTGAATACAAGAATGATAATTTTGATACCTTAATATCACTCCGTCCGACCTTTGAGACACTATGTCGTTGCGCACTTGCTCAGCTGCAGACAAAAAAAAAACTTCACTTTCCAGACAAAGTCATTGAAGCATTCAAACTGCAATAAACTTTGGTGATTTTACTGAAAAGCTCAATCAACAATAATCAGTGTTCTCAGGTATTTGCTTGTGTGTGTGTGTGTGTGTGTGTGTGTGTCTGTGTGTGTGTCTGTGTGTGTGTGTGTGTATGTGTGTGCATGTGTGTGTGTGTGCGTGTGTTTGTGTGTGTTGTGTTGTGTTGAGTGTAAGAGTGCATGTGCACATATGTATTGTGTATGTATCTTTTATGTGTGCATGTATGTATGTATTTATGTGTGTATGTATGTATGCATGCATGTATGTATGTGTTTTTGCATGTGTGTATGTACGTTGTGTCTGTATTTTTTGTTACTTTCATTCGATCCGTCATCGCAGTGTTTTTTGTCACTTTTTCTGTGCGGATCCCAATACCTCTAGCATCCGATTCGTTTTCCTTCTCCTTCTTGAATATCTTATAAAAACCGTTTGGGCGAATCTTTTTGCAATCTCGAGGATATTCATGTTGTAGCGTTTCTTAGGACGCTGTTATTGACTGCCGGAGAAGGTGGTGGCGGAGCTTGCTAGCACGCTCGCCGCAACGAGCACCACAAATATTCTGAAACGGCGCCCCTGTGTTTATATATTGTATGCTACATGTATTTCTTGCAAAAAAATTATTTCTGGGTCATTTTTGATTGCGATACTGGTGCGACACCGTATTCGTCCCCAACTGCAAAAAAAATCCACGTGCTGAGTAAAAATTATAACCGAGTGCATTATACAGCACAGAGCTTCAGTGAAATATGTATTGGCTTAAAAGAAGGAGTGCATGATCATCATGGCAATTAGATTTTCCCGTTTTCCTTGATATACTAACGGCACATTAGGATCCTACACAGCTGAGACTACACTGAAACCATGCAGGGGTTGATGCTGCGAGCCCTATTGCCGCTTCATAATTACCTCTCCTAAATAAGCCTCGTTTTCTACCACGTTTTCAAAAACTAATGGTGTGCCAGATACAAAGGGACAAAAATCAGGTCATCAGGAAGTTAATTATGCGACATAAGCACACCAACAATGTGTTCTGTCCGGAATATGATTTATACTGTATATTATGCATTGAAATGTTTGGGAACCTCGACTGAAAACGAAGGCTATTTTGCATACACCCGCATTTCGTACTCGCACGGCAACCCGGTGTGCCGAGGAATTCTCTTGCCGCGGAAGGGCAGAGAATGGCTAGAATTGTGTGTGTGTGTGTGTATGCTATTTTTTAATTCTTCTTTCAAAGAGGCTATGTATTATTATCAATATACAACTAATTTCAGGTGTATGAGTTTTCATATTTTCTGATATTAAGAAATAGTTATGTCTGTGATAGCTCAAGAATTCATATCATACAGCGTCATTACATGCAAGGAAGAGCGCGTGCAGCGAGATGAATACTTCTGCCTCGCAATGCACAAGATATCTTAATTTGATTCCAAACCCCATGTAAATTAATCTGTTCGTCCACATTATTAGCTGAACAGCGTCAAGCTTATCTTATTCTTCTCTTAGAATTATGCAATCAATTGTATCACCTGTAGTCCCGCTAATTAACGAGTGACTAGAGCAGAAACCAGCAACACTTTCATTTTTACCTGTTGCGTGCCAGAGTAGCCCAGTGGATGTTCCTCGTCCTAGGAATTTGTTAAGCATCATATCTTTCTTCTATGCTTTTCGTGAAAAAAACCAGACCATCGGGTCTGTGGTCTTCTTGTAAAGCGTTTGATATCCCAAAGAATCCAGTCGGTAACAGCTATCCATCGATGTCGTTGCAGTGCATCACGTGTGCGGCCCACCTTATTTTCGATACACAAGCGCGTAGAACGATGTCTCTGATTTTCGATAGTGGTCGTAGGGCACAAATTCGGATCCTTTCTCTCATTTGCGAGATGCAGAATACTTCTAACATCAAACTTTCGACTCGCGTTCAACAACACCAAATGATTGTCATTCTGCCAACGTAGCGACCAGACTCCTGCTGCATGAGTTAGGGCAGGCATAATCGTCGAGTCGAAAAGTTTGGTACGGAGTCGGATGTTCTTTGTCTTCTTCACCACATCCTCGTTATTTTCAAATGTTCCCACAGCCGCTTGTTTCGCCTGCTCAACTCTGGAGCTAGGCCTTTCATCATGTTATTTTCACGACCTAGATAGAAATAGCTGAAACATTCGGGAATGTTCGTTTCGTCGAGCGTGAATGAAACATTCAGATCCCTTGCGTTCCCCATGAACATTGTCTTCGCTAGACTTAGTTGAAGGCCAGTCATTCCAAATGCCGAAGTCGATCAACATTCGTTCTGCATGGCTGGCGCTTGGTGTTACAGGACGATATCATCAGCGAAGCGAAAATGGTTTGATTGTCGACTGTCAACTTTCACTCCCAAACCGCCCCATTCTGAAGTTAGCATGGCATTTTTAAAGGTGGCAGTAAACAGAAAACTATATCGCCTTGTTGAACCCCCGTTCTTACGTTGGTGACAGTATTGCTGTAAACGGCGATATTTTGATCGTGAAATCTTTGTATAGCTTACAAGGGTCGCTATGTATTAAATATGGACAATTTAATAATCCACAGTTTTTATAACCGCTTCTTTTTCATTAAATCAAAAGCTTTTTTCAGATCGATGAAAGTAAGACAGAGCGGTAGTTTGTACTTTAGTGAAACTTCAACGAGACTTGTGGTTGTGTGGAATTATACAGTATCGCAAGATATTATCATTGTTTCATATACAGTACGATGCTATAGACATTTTCAAAACATCGAGTGCTTACTAATGGTAACCAATCGCGTTTTCAAATCTTGATTTGTTTAGAGCTTCCTTTTAAGTACATCAACAATGGAACATTTACACAATAGATGGAAGTCGGTTCCATCAAAACTTTGAAATATATCTATTGTTTCGACTGTTTTCTTAAGACCACAGCTCAATATTCAATATGCCTGGTAATCATTATTTGAGCCACGCATGTCAGTGGTCTGTCAATGAGGGCTGACTTATAGAGCCCGATACACGTGTTTCGATCTTGCGATCTCGTCAGTAGGGCAGTTACCCTTTCTCGTCTTTTGCTAATCTCTGTGGGTGCTCCAGTCCCTACAATGAGAGTTAGCGAGGACGTACGACGAAACAAAAGATATGATATATGTTGAATATACTAGACACGAGCATTCGAGTGTACAACACTCTGTGTTTGGTGAGTTTTTACTGGACACAGAGTGTAAATCGTACGTCGTCGCTAACTCTTATTGTGGGGACTGGAGCATAACTGCCCGACTGACGAGATCGCAAGATCGAAACACGTGTATCGGGCTCTATAAGTCAGCCCTCATTGACAGACCACTGACATGCGTGGCTCAAATAATGATTACCAGACACTTTGAAATATACTTTGGCAGCAAGAAACGAGATTGATGTCATCCTCAAGTTCTCCTCGGGGTCAGTCATTACGTTTTTTGTATAGAATTCCAATTTTTCCCGAAAAGATGGTATGCCCACAAAGTTTATAAAATTAAATCTTAAATCCACTGCCAAATGTAATCAAGTCAGGTCGTTAGTTGACTCCCGGAACTATGCGCCATCGACAACGTCGATGAGAAATACATCTGGCTTATTCAGCATCTTCACGCTGGCACAACGAAAACTGAGAAATCGAAAGTGATAAGGAGATTTTGTCACTAAAAAACTACCAGCTGATACGTCAACGTGCCAACACATGAGCCCTAGGAAATTTTGTAGCTCCAGACGTGCTTCGCGAAACGGTATTGAAGTCGACTGCGCTTCGATGCTTAGACCGAATGACCGAGTTTCCATATAACAGTGGGGAAAACATCTACAGCTATTACTCTGATCTCATCAGCGCCTGTGTCCAGTTGCTTTCTTATAGAATTCAGAATGGCGAGTACTTTACACCACCGCTTCCTAATTCCGATATACTATGTCGGCGACAAAAAATTGAAGAACACATTGATTAGACTAGATAAGATATGAACATCTCGAAAAAACAGACCAACGAGGCTGTGTTGATATGGAAATAGGAGACCACCATGTCAACTGCAATTACAACCCAAGATGTCTGCTGTCTGTAGTCCATAAATTCTTTAGATAAGTTATTCTCATTGAGAAATTCACGGGGCAATGAACATAGAACAACCACATGGGCAAGCGAAGGTTCAAAATAAATTCGGCTTTAGGTAACACCAGTATGGCGAAGAGATTCATCGAAGTTTTAAAAGAGTACAAAAGCTTAATTTTTTTCTCCTGTCAACTTAAGAATGTCATGGACTCAATTAAGGAAGAAGCAATCATGGAGGAGTTGAGTAGTTAAACATCGGTAGTCAGGGATCCTTTGAAAGCTAAATAATATTATGACAGGCATAATGTCACCATCTCCGAACCTCATTCGTATCAATTTTAGGCAATAGAATTCGGCAACACTGGGATGCCGCCATAGTTGCTACGTTCATTCTCTGTAGAGTTATCCACTCGTGATTGCGATAACGCTATCGGTTCTTTTCGGTCATATAGGAGCAAATGAATACTCGACCTCATTCGCTGGGCAAAGATTTTTCATAAGAGCGTTTTTGATCATTCGAAATCTTGAATCTCTGGCTATAGCCCGCGAATTATCGATTCTTCAAATCACTCCTGTACAACGCTGTATGATCCAGAACAAAATTATATTTTGCACAAGCATGCGTTTTTCTTTCTCATCTCGCTTATATTTTGCAGAAAAAACTACTTTTATAAACTGCTTACACTCTTTCGATAGCACAACTTTCCTGAAACTCAAAAATGTGTTTCACTTTTATAAACGAGTTTTTTCCATGGCGCTGTGGGAAAGAAAACTTTTATGTTTTACACTCCGTCAAGCACAGGCCTTTCCTAGACTAATGGTAATCGCTCAATAGCGTTAGATTCAAGAATTCCAACGCTGTGCGTATTTCCCAAAAAGACTAATTTTTTGCAGTGTAGCAGGAAAAACAAGATTGATTCACGCGATCATGGGTTCTTAGGCCACGTCACGGGCTGGTGTGAGGCGGCTAGGTGGGCTGACGCCGTGATCGATCGATTTTCCAACGCAAAAGCGTGAGAAAGATTTTCAGCCTTCTAGTCTTAATTGTGATCAATATCTTTGACTAGGTGGTAATGTTTTCGAGTCTTTGATAAAAGCAGTCAGGACCTTCTGAATGTCGTCAAAGTGATTATATGGTTGACCGATTTATTCTTATTCGTGGCAAAACAAAGGTATTAGAAGTATTTGAACGTGTAGAGTAAGTCTTGAAGTATCAAGTAATAAATCACAATTCAGGTAGGCGCCACCGAGCGATAGTTGCGCAGCCCTCATTTTCCCTTCCCTTTTCCCCATCCCACAGCCCTTAAATACGCTGAAGAGAGCGTACCTGCGTATGTGAATCATTTTCATTTAACCTGTTAATCTGCAGAGAACCATTCTTTTCAAGAATAAGCATAGCGCTGAAATCTCTAAATCTCACTAATAGTCTGAAAAAAGATCGTTGCACAGCGAGGAATATGAGCTTGTGAAGCATGATTATTCTTTAGACTTTACAACATTATACAAAGGATCCTTTCGAAAAACAACCACGTACGGCTCTAGTTAAAGATTCATGCACTGAAATGATTAGTGACACTCCTATTAAGATCTCCTGCCCAATGAATGAAGTTAGATATTTATTTCCTTATCACCGAAAAGAACCAAGTTACCTTAGGTCTTTCCAAGGAATAAGCATAGCGCTTTCAACAACATGTCATCATTCGCCGAGATGAAAATTTCAGCGTTTGCTTGGTGATCCTCAGACGAAGAAGGTTTGTGTAGAGATTTCTCAAAACACACGTTTGTTCGTCGTATTATATCTTGATTTTATCATGTAGTTCACACTATTCTAGAAAAAAAAAACAGCCGATTTTTCAGTTTGAATGAATGTTCAAGAGTTTATGTGAAATTTTATGCTGGTCACACTTATATTCAATAATTGTTTTTAGTTATGAGGGCACAGATTAAAAACTGATTTCATTTGCTGGAGGGGAACTTTTCATAAGAGTGCTAGTAACCAATCGGAAGGTGAAACTAGTGGCTATAGCCACGCGTCGCCTGTTTTTGAAAAAAACATTTTTTGAAGTTGCTACACAAGATATTTTTTGATTCAGATACGCATATTTTTCGCTGCACAAAGCTCTTTCTTTAGACCAGTAGTAATCATTAGTTAGCATAGTCGAACTTTGTTCAAACGCTGTACTTATATCATGAAAAGCCGTTTCTCTGAATCGCAACTGGTAATAAGTCGAATTCTCACGTGAGAGAAAGGGTGTCTCGTGAGGATCACGTGAGAGTTGGCGCATCAGCCAGTGGACGGTCCTATGAACGAGTAGAGAAGTATTGCGCCAGCAGTCACGTGACCTCCACATCCACCACAACGCGAACTAGCTCTACATCGTCCATTCTCACGCATCGAATTCAACTTACTTTACCTGCTGCGTTGCAGAGAAACGGCCTTTTCGGTATGTGAGCATAGCATTGGCATCAGTAAGCACTGCGGTACCTTATGATTATCAACGGCCCGAAGAAAGAGCTCTGTCCGGTGACAATTATGTGTTAATTTCATGTGGAGGTCACAGCGTTTTCAAGGGTGTTTTGAAAAATCGCCGACGTGGGCCTGTAGCCTCATGTTTCATCTTTTCAGTTGGTTACTTGTGCTCCGATAAACTTTCCCTCTTCAGCAAATGAGATCAGTTTTCCATTTGTCCCCTCATGACTGAAATGTACCTATACAATGTTTGCAAGGTATTTCTCCTAGTTGATTCGCAATATGGAATCAGATATGATGATATCGTATAAAGTGCAAGGTTGTTGATGACGGCAGTCTCGTTCCTCGTTGCCGAAGTCATTTCTATGTTAATGGAGCCGACATCCATTCATTTCGTAATTGTTCCATTATTAATGTACTTAGCCGAAAGCATCTAATGTACAAGGCGTTTGCATGCCTGAAAAATTGGAAATCTGCCTTGGGTAACAAATATGTGGAGACGAAGTCCATAGATCCTCATGGCGTTCACATTTAGCATAATCGTGCTTTTGGAAATTTACCTTCTATTTATCGTCACAATCGTGATGAATTTTCAGAGTTGGTTCTACTAGAGCGTCTTCATATGTCCCTCCTTGTAGGTAGAATTTACCGTCACTGGTTGTCCAAAATTTGTCTAAGACGTCGTCTTTGTCTCCATCTGTAGCATCACAGTCAGAAACGTGTTTTCAAATAACTAAAAAAGTTATGAAGAAATGAAAACGTGATTAGCGATCATTGGCGAGTGCTCAACGTTTTAGAATATTTCATAACATCGTAGTTTGTATAAAAAAAGGAGAATATGTCGCGATATTGCATAGTTATAAGAGAACAACAAGATAAGGTTGGCACATCAACCCACAATTGATATGGAATACATTCAACTTTCTGCCGTTTGGGCTAAGATATTGGCTTACACGAGGCTCTATATGTTAAGAAAATTTCGCGTGTATTGCGAGACAAGTAATCGTCTCGCTATACATGCTCTTTGATGCAGGTATTGCCCCTGTATGACATAAATTCTTGGGCCACTAACAACATGATTGCTTCCATAGATCACCTTTTTTGTGTATTTTTACACGGTTTCTAGAAGTTTGCCTATTCTCTAAACTGAGCTTTTGCTATAAGCTAACAACTAATGAAGCTTTACAGTGCAACCATTAATTATATAGATAAGCGAAGGTCTCACAGAATTCTGCAAGTTATGAAGCTCAGCAACATCTAATAGTGAAAGCTATCAGCATATGGAAAAGCTGAAAGACATCTGTAAGACGAAAACATTACCATGATTTCGACCAATGATTTTTGTGAGAGCACCGCTCAATGGCTTTTCTCCGCACATTAGTCGGCCTTTTACTGCATCGCCTTGCAGTTCTGTTGCAATCAGGCAAGATAGTAATGCGATAACTAAAAAATAATTGGAGTAGAGGCCTAAAGCAATCTTCTAAATCCGCATTCAACAAAAGCATTGAATACAATCTCTGAGAAGTCCTGGTTTTACCGCTCTAACACCAGTGTTGTAATTCAAACTATATATCCAAAAATGGTGAGTGATGTGCAAAGCTTTGAACCATAAGCAAAAGTCGGACTCGCGTTTTATTCTTACTAAGTGAGCGGACTCAGCACTACACTGCCGAGCTCTTGCTGTGCTATCACTTTTTCTAGCACTTTGCACTCGGCAGAAAGTGAAACACAAGTTCAATCTTGGACTGAGCTTCAAAGTTTTGCGTACCATTCAGCATTCAAAAAAGAGACTAAATTGATAAATTTGTAGTACCTGCTGCAATGTGACATGCGCAATAGAGTTTCACTGATCTCCAGCATATCTGGCGCAGATTATCAATAATTTGAATAAAGCAGTGGATATGTGAGAGCTTTGATGCTCTACTGAAGGCGGGATATGTTGCGTCAATCGTTGTCAAAACTTTGAAAATGAGCAGCTGATAAGAGCATGTGATGCATACACCGGTGATTGTCCATGACAGTAGTTTAAGCTTCGGTGAGATTTCATTACAACGCAGCATCAAGAAAATTATGGAAAATTTTTTCTGTTCCATCTTGATTGGTTTCAACCTTTGCTCTTTCTAACCAAAGACTTAACCTTTTCAGTCAACATTGTCATCGGCAGTTCAGTTGTTTCTTGGGTAGAATGCTAAACGCTGAGGACGTTTCTGTTTACCCTATTCGGGTCCATGTTTTCCGAGGCCTATATGTTGGAGAAACACTAATTCATCGAGCAACTGTTGCTTTATCGGCAAGTGACGATGAACTCGCCATCAACTGAATTTACAGTCGCGTACTATTCAGCGTTGATAACTCCACAGACTTGCGATAAAGACTTTGCCTTATCTTTATATAGGTATATGCTACTATGAGAAGTACTCTTTCAACTTCAGAATCTGCTTATGGTTCTAGAGAAGAACTCGAATCGAAATGTGCCTTTTAAGGGCTGGTGTGGGGGCCATGTAAAAATAGTGATTTCCATGTAAATGCGGCACTCATAAGCACAAAAGACATACTTTCGTGCATACTAACCCTACTAAACATAATCAATTCTACTATCCATTCGTTTCTCAACAGCAGTTAGACAATTTATAGCGCAAAGTAGAACTGAAGTAACTTTCATGATTCAGAAGACAATGTTTGATGGAATCAGATGTTAAGTGGTGTGTGAAAATGATGTTGTTTAGTATTCGTCTGTGATCAGATCATTCTTCCTGAATGATCTAGGAATATGTCATCAAGACCTTCGCAGTATTTCACTGGAAAATCTGTTCGACCAGCAATTATCGACATTCATAACAAAATGAACGTTTCCAAATAGCAATCAGTATTAAGAGGAAAGTTCGAAAACATTCGGTAGATGGCTGATACAAGAAAATAAGGCGAATGCACAAAGTGGTGGAATCTGCAATACACTTGATGTTGTTCATAGGAAAAACCATGGAATTACCTTTTTCTTATGCCATATTGTTCTACTCAGTTGGCTTTTCACAACCGAATGAGAAACCTAGAAGAACTGCATACAAATCGTAATCAGTGAGGCGTCTTAGATCTAATTAACTAGAATTTTGTGCCATTATTTCGAGTGCTTTGTTTAGACCACGCTCAAACTTTGATAGATCCTTTCATTATTATTTGAGCCAACTTGTCATGTGGTCTGCTAAGGGCTCTTGTACAACCCGATACACGTGTTTCGTCCTAACAGACTCGTCAGCCGGGCAGAACCCGTCGTCTTTCGATCTTTTTATAGTCAGTTCTCTCGGGAGCCTTACACTCCTTATAGAGAGTCATCAAAGACGAACATGTACACTCTACGTCTTCGATTACTCTCTATAAGGAGTGTAAGGCTCCTGAGAGAACTGACTATAAAAAGGTCGAAAGACGACGGGTTCTGCACGGCTGACGAGCCTTTAATGACGAAACACGTATATCGAGCTGTACAAGAGCCCTTACCAGACCACATGACAAGTTGGCTCAAGCAATAATGGAAGGATCTATTAAAATTTTGTGCTTGATGTTGCACCTGTTTTGAAGTTCCACATTAAATCGGACTGTAACTCCTTTCCGTACGATTTTTTTTTGTGGTAAAAAAATGGAGAACAGAAAAGTACATAGTAGTCCTTATCCTAATTTGACATGACATTGTCTTTTGTCGGCGTTAAAGAGATATCTGGATATTAGGTGGTCAAACACAATGCGCTTTTTTTTTACTTAGCCGGTTCTAATAATGGTATTTTGTCATAAATATACCCACTGATGTAGAGTGATATGCAAAACTTTTGCGTTAAGGACTCAAACCCACATTTCACTCTATGCGCGAGCGCCTGCTTACTAATTGAACTAGCGACGCCCTTTCTAAGCTACAACACATCTTTATGTCGGCAATCAAACGAGCGGTAGACACGTGTAATCGACTGGGTTCAATGTCGATAGCGACTGCCCGTGCCATACCATCGACTGTTGACTGCTGGCAGAACGATGTTGAAGCGTAGAAAGAGCGGCGTTAATAAGGCGTCTTCGGTGCAACGGTTCGAACACGCGCCCTGGATGAGTGAGTGTGGATTTGAGTCCCGCCTTAGGCAGAAGGCTTGCACATGACTCTAAATCAATGGGTATGTCCGGATACTATTGACAAGGACTGCGATAATACAGGACAAGCAATTTCGAAAGATGTTAGCTTCCAAAGACCTTCTGTCATTGAGGTGCACAAGCTCCAATGTATGCCATGAACTTGACTCTAATCCTCGCATCTTCTGCAGTAAAACATAAACAGTATAATGTTTATCTGAATAGAAGTGCGAAAAGCAACCAGAAGGAGTTCTCGATTTATGATATCAGAATGAGGACATTTCATTGGGAAACAGAGTTAAGGTTTTCCTAATTTTTTCAAGATCTGACATTGTACTCCTTGTAACAGTTCATTCATCACTCTGATTCAATGTTCATTAAACAGCAAAACCTTACTAAACATGAGAGTGGTCTTCAGAAATACCTTGCTTTTGAGATAAAAAAAATCACTTATAATATCAAAACTTTTTTAAGGAAATAAAGTTTTAAGCCATTTTGATCGTCAGCAAAAAAATTTTAACTCGCCAAAGTGAACGCTCTTAATGGTTTGGCCTATAGTGAGTTGGCTGTCGTATTGCGATATACAACAGATGCCCACTGAATTCGCAGCAAGGTCTCCCAGTTCATGAAAGAGCTTGATTTTCTTACGTAAAAGTTCACCTAGTAGGCTCCAAAAATCTTATATCGTGATAAATTGTTCATCCGAACCGCGATAAACAATGACGACTTAAAGAAACTTAGGGAAAAAATTTCTTATCCCATCAGTGAATAGTCATTCATTAATTAGTCAAACAGCAAATTTATTCGAAACTTATATGTACTTTTGCGATCCATGAAGATTGGTGTGCTCAAGCAGACAATAAATAGAAGGCTGCTGATTTCATCGAATTATCTGATGTTGACTGAAACACAACCACAGAGGGATGTAGTCAGTTTGAGATTTAATCGCCTCCCACCTGCTGCCCCTATGCGCCGTCGTGGATAGGAGCTTGTAAGCGAATCACTGAGATTGTTTTATTGAGTGACAATAAACCGTCCGCTGTACATCACATGTGATATTCCGGAACACATCTTCGAAATTTTGAGGTCAGGGTGAGGGTTAATATTTAAAGAGTTTGTTTTCCTCATAGATGGTTGGATAGTGATCGGATCCTACTGGTGTCTTGAAATGAAAGAGTTGTGTAGCGATGGGGTTGGTGGGGCACTGTAATACAGAAAGCCACCCAACCGGGCTCGGCTGACGTAAGTCATTCTTGTTTGGATAAAAAAGGTTGCCTGATACATTAGCAGACTAGAGATGTGGATTTATTCGCTGCTAGAAAATCATATAAATTGAACTGTGTTGAGAGCAGCAAATTGGCCATTGCTAAAATGTCTTGTAATTCGTCCTCTTTATCCCATAATAGATTACTAGACCATTTCCAAGTTCCAATGACAAGAGTTGACAGCAATCTGTGGATTGAAGCTGGACCTGCCAATTTGTGACTAGTATTTGCTCGCTGAAGCATGTGAACGATTTTCAAAGGTGCCTTGCGACAGACATGTAGTCTTTGTCTCGATCTGCGTGCTCCTATCTAAACCTTCCATAACATTGAGATCCATGAATGGTACCAGAATTATTTGGAAAGATATCAGCTCCTATCAGCACGGAATTGCTACATCGGTAAGCCACTGCACGCTATTCAGTCACCCCAAATAATATTTTTTCAGATCGAATGCATGACGTATCTCTCAAAGAACGATAAACTCGAAAGCTTTTTTTACCCGTCTTCGTGTTTATATCTATTGCTACTTATATATTCTTATTCCTACTACCATATAAACCATACTTGAATGATGTAGTATTGAACATATGTAAAAAAGAAACAGATGAATAGAGCATTTTGCGGCAAGCTATGAACTTTTCACCAGTTCTCATCAATACACTGGCATGTCTCTTTACACGTCACCTATGAAAATGATGCTTGTAGTCGCTGAAAATTCAGAGAATCATTAATCAGGAATTCTACCATCGACGTTGAATCTGCCACAACATGTAGCCTTAGCGAGGTGTTACGTCAGCCATACGTACGTCTCACGTGTTGCCTCTTCATCAGCCCACACCCGAAACTGGACCCGACTGCATAGCAAAATGGGGTTCACGATTCAAAAGCTCGACTTTCTATAACCCTTGGCATAATTAATTGATATATGAAAATAGAGAAAACTTATCTTGATTAGCTGACGCGAGGCTGGTTGATTAGTCGTAGTAATTCGGCTGACGTTTCGGCGACCCGCCTTCTTCAGAGCCTGGCGTATTTAGTATTAGTCTATTTGAATAACTTGAAGGATCTTATTTATATGCTGCTTAGATTAGGTTGAAAGCTCAAACAAGAATGGGCGTGAAATCTCGTGTGGTGGTAAAGCATTCGTCCTCCGGGTTTGTTTCGGGGTTTTTGGCGTAAACTGTCAGCGTCAGTTAATCGAGGTAAGTTTTCTCAATTTTCATATACCAAAGTTAACTATTCGAAATGTTTTATGAAGGAAGATTGGTAGAAAAGCGATGGCTTAGGTTTTATAATTGTAGCATAGTCCCAGGTATGAGAGAAAGGCGGGTTTGGTTTCTGCCTAGAGTCGATGATTCTCCATTGCTCAACACTCTAAGATATTTATTTCCAATATTATAATGCTGCTACATGCAATAAAAAAGAAAATCTAACTAAGTGGATCTATCCATCAGCATAGATGCATGACTATACCATGATGATGGAGCAGGTTCCCAGCTGCCACAGTTGTCGGACCATGTAGAAATAGATTTGTCGGACGAAGTGCATCCATAACTTAACGTGAAATTATATTCATACGATATTTGATGTTCGTAGCTTAGATGTTGTACTGAAGATATAAAGCTGAAAGTCCTGGGCGTTGATCACTTTTTGGGGAGTGAGTCATGCATTCGTCTCCAGCTAGCATCGTTTGAGATGGTTAAAAGGATATTTGGCCTTTAGTGTGACTCACGATGCTTATCAATGTATCGAATCAGTGCTGCTATTTTACCAGACATGTTCAATCCCGATTTGCCGCGCCAGAGGGATAGAAAGCTTGATGAGTCTAAAGCGCCGGACTGAACCATCGATCATTGTTTGATCGATCATGAATGTCGCAGGACAACTATCACTATTGCGTACATGCGTTCTCTACTGAAGATATGATGAAAACAGAATCACTTCCACTAGAATGATGAGAACATCACATTGTCAGTCTCTTCAATCTTGAGTTTACGACGGCTTAGAAGGAAGAAAAAACGTAAGACTGGTAAAAAAAAAGAGCAATCAGTACCCTGCGCGTCCTGCCTGCACCCCGGATGATTCATTTTTACATCTACTGTCTCCAGCATTTTTAAGTTGATTCGCAAAGCTCGTAGCTTTTATGAGACGTCTAGGAAATAATGAATATTTTACTTATTCTATTGTTGCGATAGTTTCGACGATTTCTCCTACTTCAAAAATTGAGAGAACAAATTGACCCTCAATTGAACCAGCCACATACTTTCACAACTTGTCAAATAGAGGGTACTATGAGTTATGTTTATGATTTAAGTAAATACCATGGTGTGGTCATGTGGATTTAATTAGGCTCAATTTCTGACGTCTTCGTCATTTACAGAGATGACGATTCGATCGATTCTCACTCAGTCGTTCGCCTCTTTATAGTCTTCACCACTCAAAAGATAGCAAAGGCGAACGTATGTGGACAATCGCATAGAGTTATTGGCTCTAATCGCTCTCTACTCATCAAAGCGAATTCCATTCAGGAAGGGTAGTGACAAACTAACATGATCTCTCAGGCAACGTCATGTATCCGACTCCATATCGGATCTTCAAGAATTCAGGATATAGTATTGTGGCCTTATGATGTTCTAAGAATGTTCAGTGATGCACAAAACATCCTGTTCAGGGCGGGAGGGGAGCCCAAGTCCTAACCACACCAGGGTGCTCTACCACTGCACCACCGATGCCACCGCTGCTACCACTCTTCCTTCGAGGTAGACTATCGTAGCCATCAAAAATTGGGTTTGGCCCGATATTTGCATAATCGAGCAAATCCGTTGAGGATTCGTTGCTGAAAGCTACGATAATTCAAATTGAAGGTCATAATAAAGTGCTGGCATCAATGATATAGTGATGGCATGCGCCCATTGCATGGGTAAAGCGTGGATCCAACTTCAATTTGGAATCGAAAATTTTGCATATCATTCACTATTCCTGGACAGGATAAGCATTCGTCATCACGCAATTAGCAAAAAGATCTTAATCTTTACCTAGACTCCCCTTTGCCCGTAACATCTACATCATCAAGCATGTATCAAAGACACCACCTTATGAACCATAATGTCGACCACCTAGTGATGCGTTCCATCGACAAACGTGGGACGACAGCCTGGCATTTTGGATTCACATAATGTGAGGCCTCTAGCAGTAGAACACCAATCTAAGCCGAGAATATCTGACAAGTGCCGTCAAGAGAAACCAGGAGCACTGCGAGTCCATAGAGTATGCATAAATGGGAAATCCAACAAAGCTCGATTAAATCGCTTAACGGCCAGTAGAGGGCAGATAATACAAATATAGATCATAGAGCGAAAATTCATCGACTCACCTCTGCTTATCACGTGGCACATTCGACAGCTCTCCCACCAGTTGATAAGCGATAGGATGCTGGTTGATACAGGTCTTAACCTCAGTACAGAATTAAATCGAAGACTAATTATGGGCTGTAGAGCAGCTTTTGCAGCCTCTTAATAAACATTGAAAGACTTCGCAACTGAAACGACTTTCACATCTAACATATGTAGACTTTGCAAACTTACCTTGCTTAGCCGACGTAGGTTGGCTTCAGTAAAGAACAGTCGCAGTAATAGTACTCTATGGCCTATGTTTCGATGACACTGTCTTTTTGATAGAATAGACGTAAGTTGTTTTAGATAACTGACTGATTCCTTGATTTATTCAGGCCTTTATATGCCGCAAAAGCAGGTTAAAAGATGGACGAAGAAAAACACAACGTCTCGCGAGGCAGTGACACGCCTCATTCTGCATCATTTTTGGTTTTGCACTATTTATCCAAAACGATTCGAACATTTTACGCACTGATGTTTTAGAGCATGGAACCACAAGGATAATGATTCTGAAGTTACTGCCATTATAGTAGTGCAAAAATAGAAAACATCAGTGCGCAAAACTTATGAAGCATTTTGAATAAACGCTAAAATTTCAAAAATAAACCGAAAGAGCGAGCACGTTACTATCACGAAGCACCTCGCGCACTTTCTATGTTCAATCTTCTAATCTGACCAGAACAGTATATAATGACGTCCATAAATCACCGAGTTATTCCAAAATCTAAATGGAACTTAAATCCAGGTTTTGAAGATTTCAGTGACTCCCAAACGTTGTCCACCGAACTTACATTATTGCTACTGCTACTACAGCAAATGATACCAATCTCACATCGGATAAACAAGATAAATAGATATATTCACGTAGACGCCACAACGTCATAAACCGATCCCTTCCAGTGACTGGACATAAATTTTTCATAAATGTTAGTTGACCATTCGAAAGCTTGAATCTTTGACCAGCGCCGTACGTGAGTTGTTTTTCTTTTCAAAAAGTCTTAAGTATTAGTAAATAACCCAATGATGTAGAGTGGTGTGCAGAAATGTTTGCATCAGCCGGGATTTGAACCCAGATCTTACTCTACCGCGTTGTAGCCTAGAAAGAGTGGAGTACAAAGCGAGCGTCGGTGATGCAAGGGTTTAGCACATGCTCCCGGAAAGAGTAAGATCTGGGTTTGAATTCCGGCTAACGCAAACGTTTTTGCACACCACTCCACATTATTGGGTTCATTTCAACCACCATAACACCGCAATCCGCGGTCAAATAAAATGATTTTCGATTGATTATCAGTAAATATTTGATCGCGTAAGTTCAAGTGATTCTATTGCTGTGTTTTTTTTAGTAAGATCGTTTCACTGCAGTGTAGCATTGAAATTAAGATTAAGCATTACATCTTTAGCGTATTTGCTTATGGACGGGTTAATCTACGGTCGAGGTGTGCGGTTCCTGTACGTTCAGGAGCGTCTTGTCCACTTTGAGTGAAAATTCATGAGTGAAAATTCAGATTAAGCGACTCACTTAAATAGTAAAAGATTTTCTGGTTCTTTCCGATCAGAAGAAAACAAGTGAAAAACTGATCTCATTCGCTGGGCGGATGCTTTTCATATGAATCTTAGGTGTCATTGGAAAGCTTAGATTTTTGGCTCGAGCCTCATGTCGCCGTTTTCCAAAACATCTCTTTATTATCCCTGTCGCATTTGAAGTTAAGTCATGCTTAATAAAACTACGTGTTTTTTTTTATCTTTCTTACAATTCGCTGAACAGAACTACTTTCTTAGAGCTTTAGTACTCAAACTATAACAGATTCATCAAAGAACTCAAAAATGTGATGCTTTTTTAAACTCTTTTGATGTTCAAATCTCAGCTGATTTATTGAGCTGTGCTTTGAACCTCACCGGACAAAGCTCTTTCTCTAGAATAATAGCAATCATCTGATAGAGTAATGTTTCCTGATTCTAGCTATGTGCTTATTTTTTGGAAATACGGTTTAGCAGAGAAAATAAAATCGTGTTGAACATTTTTGGTAACCATGTGTACAAGGAATTCGACAAGGCGGGGGCCGTGGCAGGGGCGTTGCAGAGGTGTGGCGAAGGCAGGGCAAGGCAGAGCGGTCTATATATTGTTATTTAATTAGAAATATTTTCCGAACCTTAAAAGAAAGTCTAGAAAAAACAGCATGCTGAGATACTACGAGAATTTCTCTACATACTGATATACTTTTCGCCTTCCAACGAGTTATACATGTGATAAAAATAAAAGCGAAAAATGAAATTGAATCACAATTTTTTATCTGGATGCTGCAACGCTATGAAGGAATGTTTTGGAATCAGACTGTAGCCTCAAATGTCAACTTTCGAATGGCAATAACTCTCCTACAAATTTTCTTCTCTATAGATTGAGATGGGCTTTTTATTTGTTCCCTCCTAGTCAGAAAAAACCTTTGATAGCTCAAATCTCGAAAATTTCAGTGCTGAAATTGTTCTGAAAAAGTCTTTATAGAGCGCTGTTGAAGCGAGAAAAAATTTACTTCCCACATTTTAAGTAGGTATAATGTCACTAAGATTACATAGAAGCTTTCTCATAATATAACAGCGACAATATGAAATAGGTAGAAGTTTGCACCTTTCGAGCAATAGAATAAAGTCTTTTCTAAGATCTTAATACTAATAACATTAAGCATATTTTGTCATGAAAAAAAAGTTTTCTTGATGATTGATGATCATTGCATCATATTGACGTGACCATGGAACTGCTAAACACTTCGCGGTTTGAAAGACACGTGACATTCAATTTCTATCTAGAACTTTTCTTGCTTTCGGAGTATTTCAGATTTTGTGATTTTAGAACCATCTTGGAAAGCCATTCTATTGCGCTGAAGGTGGAACTCAATCTTATTCCTGCTGCTACACTGCACTTTCAAATCCTTTTCAAAATCAATATCGGTGCCAAATCGCCGAGATCTAAGGTATTAAATGATTATAATTACCTGTTTCATGAGTTTTGGCATTGAAAAATGAACAATAAACTTACTGGCCAGATTAAATTCAAGTTGCATGACTTTGGTATCGTTAAACTGAGCATTTTTCTTGCAAACATTTTGGTCCACAATTTGCCTACATTTGCTTTAGGACGGAACCGTTGTGGGACAAATTCTTGCTATTCATGCACAAATAGCGCGTAGAAAAAATGCTAATGAAATGGTGCGCAAAATCAGTTGAGCCTCCTGCTAGCGATACAAGTGCGAATGATCCTCCAGACTACTTTCTCCACCTCTGGAGTCCACGAACATCGCTCTGCGTTCCGCTTCGTCAGCACGTTCTCCTGCACGCCATTCGTATATAACAGCAAGTAAATTTGTTTCCACGAAAACTCGTCCTAAAGCTATAGGCACCTTGCAAACGAAAATGTTTGCAAGGAAATGTGCAATTGAACGATGCCAGAATATGCAATTTCAGTTGTTTCTCGTTAAAATAGTTGGAGTTTACCACTTTAGCGCCAAAGCTCATTGTAGGATCTGATATTAGGCCTTCTCACATTTTGTAACACTGAAGCAATAAACCCTTAACTTACTGATAGGCGAAAGTAAATCTGCATATTGCACGAAAAACTACTTCGTCGTCATCAACGTGCTCCATTCCTAACCAAGGCCATCACCGTTGACAAAAGTGAGCTTTTTTCACGAGTGAGCGCAAACCGAATCAGTGACTAGCGAGAAGCTCCATATTTGCGTCCAAATCCACTCGCGTCCAAAGCTAAGCTTATCATCTTTTGGGAACGGACTGGCTGACTCACTGGGACTTGCTGCTAGCAGGAGAGGCGATTAATTGCGAGCGGTACTGTAAGAACCTAAGCCACTGCAATCAGGTCTTATCAAATCGTCGTAGCCTCAATCTCATCCTGCTTTAGTACAGCGCAAGATTGCATGTCGCCGAAGTAACAAAGAGTAACTGGACCAAACTGAGTTGAAAAAGCGCTCTCGTTACTTCAAGCAGTTCTTGTCCGCGATCCAAAAAAAAGTAAGCAAACCTCTCAGCTACTTCAGAATGACTACTTTAAAGATTTACGAAAGATTTACTAAAGGTAATTATAATGTGTCGCAATGCTTAGCAAAGCATATTGTCAAATGATGTCCGGCAATTGTCACTGTCAATATAATAGCTGGATTAGCAGAGTGCATTTATCAAGCTGACTTATGAAGCTTCTATGTCGGCCAGTTCGATACAAAATGCCCGTCTTCTCGCAACTTTTTGAATTAAACCTTTCATGGTTGCCACAAAGTGATGTTACAAACAAACGTTCAAGTGGCTTATAAACCAATGAAACAGTCCAATTTTCTACCACTACCTGCAGAATCAGCTGAGCACCGACCCGACAGAACTAATCAATGCAAAGATTTATATGATCTCAAGGAATTTATCAATCCACTCATTGGCTCTTTTCAAAACCTCGCTCTAAACATTCAGTATATCCTGTAAGAATATTTAAAGCCTTACCGAGTTGGTTACGCCAGAGCCATACGAACGCCTCGGAAGTAGCGCCCTCTTCATCAGTAGCCCACGCCCCACACGGAACCCTATTCTATAGCAGGGATGCGAGGGAAGAGAAGGTGGGGGGACGGGGGTCATTGTAATAACATGTGATATTGTGTTATCACCATTTCTTTCAGTTGAGGTTTTTCTTCTTTCGACGGTGAGTTGACGACTGTTTTTGAGACCTCGCTATAAACATTCCTTTCTAAAAACATCAAAAACAGCCAATAAGATTGGCTTATATATATGTCTACTACAAGCTATAGTCCATGAGCTGGAAGAAATCGTGACAACACAATATTATGTGTTATCATCTTAACGCCTCCCTTCCACTGCTATAGAGGTAGGGCTCAGTACGTGCGTGGACCACTGGTGACGAGGGAAATACTTTCGAAACGTTGGTATGGCTCTGCTGCAACAACATCGTTGAGGCATTAAACATTCCTACAAGATATATTCAAGAAATCTAACTCGCCAGTAAAGAAAGAGGTTTGCATAGCATGCGTTTGAGGTCAGTACTACTCACATAATAGCACAACCCAATAAGTGATTCAACATCATCAGTCAAAATACGGGAAGATGGAAGCTCCAACAAAATAAAACAGGCGGAGGGACGACTGCTGCTTCCATACATTCCAGAGTGAGCACACTAATTGTCATGTAGCCTTGAATCCTTCAGATTGAGTAATTCGAAAGAGCTACCTTAGTGAGTGGAAGTTCATTAGAGGAATGCCAAGTTTTTGTAAAACTCCACTTCAGTTATGCTCTACAACAGATGTAAGAACGTGCATCCGATGAGAACAGTAGCTTCGCAGACTAAAGGATGGCTTGGACGTGGAGTGTTATTAGCATGGCATATTGATATGGATATGGAGCTGCTCTGTGCAGCGGAAAGAATAATCTCTAAACAATAGGTCAATGTAATCTTTTGTTGTGATCCAAAGCCTATTTCTAACAACCGTTGCGTAAATTATTATTTTCTCGTTATGTCTTAACTATTTATTTAGTTCTTGGTGTCAGTGCCTGAGCTGCTTGTGATGTTCAACGTGAGACTGATCTATCACAACCCCCGCCCCTCCTCAGCACTCACCGTCAATCAATAACGAACGTCTTAGGTAATTCATAGGCCTAAGAGTTCTTGAAATCATAAAAAAGTGTGGTCAACAAGTAATCTACGTAGTCCATGAAGAAGATAAATCCTCAATCAAGCCATGAACGCCAGAAGTACTGGAGCTCCCACAGAGGAGAAGAAAATTTGACTAGAAAAGTGACAATGTTATACATCTCGTTCTGCCTCATATAGGCATGAGATTATCCATATCGCTCTGAGCTTTTTACGACTATCTGCACAGATTCTGACGCATGCTCAACTGACTAACATAAGTTCGCCTTCTGAAATTTGCTGTTTTCTAATCTAAAAAATTTTTTCAAACAAAGCACTAAGCGAATTTAGCCATAAAGCAACGGTCACATGAAACTAGTTCGTCTCGCCTTCTCTATACACTGATTATCAAATAGATACTGATTTATGTGCACACAAAAAGACTCGTCCCACGAGCGGTCAACCACGTTGTCTTTGTAAGGGGCGGAATAGAATATGTATATGCTCGAATACTCTAATCGTAGCAAAAAATTAGCAATATTTCTGCCGCATTCTTAACTTCCGCGTCAAAATTGTAATTTCTCGCCAATATCACGTGCTCTGACGGTGTCATATAATGCCTACACCGATATCAATCTATGTAGCATGATTGTGAAAGAGTATGGAGCCTTTAAAACGCTGATCTATGCTTCAAAATGTAAGCTTGGAAAAGCTGTACAATATAGTATGGCAACACTGTCTGTTCAGTGATTTTATCACTTCTTAGCGCGTGTAAAACGTTCGTCGTCGACTCCTCTATTTATGGAGTAAACCTCCGAAGAGAAGAATGAACGAAAAGGCAACATGCAACAGAAGGCTGGAAGGCCGAAACACGTTGCACTGTATATGTACATATGGCAGCTACTGTGACAGCGTTGCCACACCTCGTGGGAAATGAGGCAGATAGCCAGGTACGCGCACAGATATGCAGAGCCGTTTGTCTGGCCGCTTGCCTAACTGACGCGCAAATGACAGCACGACGTCGCCTTCCCATCAACGGTGGCCCTTGAAGGTCTGTGGGAACAGTGAGCCTAACACGCAATGAACGTGATCAATAGCCTTTTTTTATAACAGAGGCTAGTTCGATAAAGAGTGCCTTTCCCTATAGTTATATTGATTAATTGATAAGTGGAAAAACAATTGAATTACCTTACTTTTTTTTCGGGAAGGCATTCTTAGTGCACTGTTACTTCTAAAATAAAGTTACGCTTTATTGGTCTAATTTTTGGTCGAAGGTCTTTATAACGCGTCTTAAGAACAAAAAGGGTGACCACGTATTCTACAAACCAAACCCAATGTAGATTTGCCACTTTTTACAGCTATCGTATAACAACTAAAAGTCTAATGAATAATCTGTGCTCAATGAAAGATCCAGCAAAGAGCCAGTACTTTATCCTCGAAAGAACAACACTGTGTCGCGCATTCCCTGTAGAAAGGTCATCATTAGAAGTCTTCTAATAAATGCTGCCCTTGATCTTTTGCTAACTTCCGGTATCAGAAGCCACCTTCAGTTAGATTCAAGGTGCTGCAGATGAAGCAGGCACCAACTTTTGTCAGACGAATAAATTGATTGACTACACGAATAGATTTTGAGCTACAAGGGTTTGAGACTTTAGGGGAATAAAATCTGGCGCTGTGAGTTGCCACTAAACTGCTCAGATCCTCAAGATTTTTGATAATTTGTACAAACGGACCAAGAGCTCTGAATCACCAAGGGTTGAATTCATTACGATAAATTATGCCATTTTACATCAGTACGGTGCAAATAAATCCTTATTTTTGAGGGTGAGGATAAAGACTCCGATTAGCAAATTTTCCTCCTGTAATCATAAGAAAAGCGTACTGTAAAGACTTAGAATAATAAATAAATGACCGGTTGCCTTTAGTTATTGTTCCAGATTTTTTATGACGTTTGTGGCAATAAACCCTACTAAATACTGAATGAGCGAACGGCTACAGTTTTCAATAGTCAGAAGTAAGAGCAACGTGATCGTTTCCATTATCCGCATCCTATATCGACCCTTTGATACAAATGCGTTTTTGCTTAGCTTAGAGTATAGTAGCCATCCGATAGCATAAATAATGAGAATTCTAATTGTGTACTTTATTTCAAAGTAATCTTCTTAGTGCGCTGCAAAAGCAAAAAATAATATTGCGTTTCACACTCGATAGTTTCTGCTAGATAAAGATTTCCCCTCGGACTTTTAGTGATCACTCGGTAGTGGTAATCATGATAATTTTAACTGTATAATTAGTACTTGAGAAGAAAATTCTATTACGTCCTAGTAAACAAAAAATGGTTGGATTTCACATAGGGCTCATCATTCTTTGCTCAGGAATGTGAATATAATAGGCTGTGAAATCACATCTTCCTACCGAAGCAAATAATGTTCGCCAAGTGCGGAATATGGTCACCTTTTGGCTGCTATATCCCAACAAGAAGTCCTCTTCAAACCAAATATGCGTTTGCAATAGTAAAAATCAAAGCTGTGGAATGATCACCAAAAGTGTGAAGGAGAAGCTTTAGTTGGTGTGACTGCTCGAGTTTTGAATGGAATATTATTTTTACTATTACGGCGTAATAAAGAGTCTGCCTAGGAAGTAACTTTTATTCCCAAAATTCTCGTGATTTGAGTTATTGAGTGACTACCGAAGCTCTTTGATAGATTGTAAATCGTTCTTTCTTAAGGGTTCGAAACATGGTGCGAATAACAAAAAGGTACCAGAGAATGTCGCGAATTTTCATGTTATTGTGGTAGTAGGTTAGGGTCAACAAGTAAACGAGACTTAATCGTTATTTAGCCATCCGATCAGTATTTTTAGTAGATGGTGCGAGTCCTTAACATAACCAATGCTAGCGTAAAATTTTGATTTCATACAAAACTCTTGTTGGAAGAGCCTTTCAAGGACTGCAGATTTTTTTCACTCTCTGACTAAATGGTGTTTACTAGGTTGCAGATGTTAATCTTGCACCTATAAAGCTATCTGGTGCAATATCTAAGATATGATTCTTCTAAACATTAAGTTATTTGGGCAAATAGGATGAGATATATTCATTCACCCAATGTGAATTGTTTTCTGCATGAAATCAATCAATCCTTGATTGACGTCCTCAATTACGTCTAATTTCACTTGAAGCGTGCTGTGCATAATGATTCTTTGATATGAGATGTTTATTATTCCCGAACATTAATAGAGTACAATCAATTGTGCAATTATTCAACATGTATAAGTTCAATAACTATTTTCGGAAAACAATGACTAAAACTCCTTTCGAGCTAATATTTCTGACGTAGGCATGTGTATACGTACACACGGCGTATTTTGATTCTGGAAGAAAGTAATGTTCACGATTTTTAGGAATGGACTATGAATTAACTCTAACTCTACCTTATTAACTGGTTTGAAATCGTCTCTGAAGCATATTTCGGGTGTTTGAAATGGAACCGAAACACCCAATCGGCTAAATACGCTACCGAGTTCAAAATTGCTTCTGTTTCTCTTCAATCGGCCGCTTTTTTATGGACCCACTCAAAATGATATAATCTGATAAGGATATGCAAGTTTTGAGGTGATAGGTCTAGTGGTATACAAGCGCCTATTTCGTCCTATTGGGACTCCACTGTACCAGCCTCCCTCGGTTTTAAAAGGTCTCCTGAGGCTAAATAATCCAGGATGTATCTCTCATTATAAAGGCTTTGCGCTCGACTGCTGGTCACTACAATGTCAGGTAAGTACATCACCTAGCTTGAGGTAATTTAGTATTGGCGTAGATTTCTTATAAAGGATCATCCAACCTCAGAGGATTGGCTGAACCGAGGAAGGATGGTACTGATAAGTCCCAAGAGGATGAAACAGGCGTTATTAATTGCAAAGAGTTAAAATTGCATTTTACATGCCACGCGTATGCCCTTCACTGGTATGTGCATGTATATTGCAACATTTGCATCAAACGCGCTATTCAATAAACAGTCGATAGCTCCATCTCAAGAAATCAGTGGTGTGCTTGCCCTTTGAAAAATTTTCTTTGCGAGCTGTGGCAACAAGAATAATACTGTATTGCACTTTTAAGTATTTTTCGCTAGACATGGCTCTTCTCTCAAGCTTTCACACCCATTTGACGGCGCAACTCTCAACAGATTTAAGGACATGCTTAGTTTTTGAGTAAAACTTCTTAGTGTGTCGTCAAAGCTAGGAGAATTTGAGTTTTACACTCGTCGCTCACCACACGCCACACGTAGATTGCGCTGCGCGCTCGACACGGCGCCGTGTGTAAAACTCAATAATCTTTTGATTGTGACAAAGCACTAAAACGTTGTTCTTAAAAATCAAGCCTATACTGACATCGCTGACATTGGTGCTATCGAAAGGTTACTGAAACTCTAGATAAAAACGTTTGTCCAGCAAGGATGCTTAAGTGTAAAGGAAAATTCAGTACTTATATGCTAGACAGCGACATATTTGAGTCGATACCATTCGTTGAACAAGAATTTTTCGAACAAGTGCCAGTAATCGTTCAAAAGCATAAATATCTAGCTACGACTACAAGTTAGCGCCTTTTTTTAAGCGCCCTTTTATGCTGCTTTAGCATCCACAATAAAATTTTGCTTCTCATTTGCTCTTCGTCTTCATTTTTATCGCAGATATAGATCGCTGGAAACAAGAAGAGCACATCAGCGTGTATTTATTTATAATTCAAAATTTGATTTAAAAATCAAATAGCACTAATATTAATCAATAATATTAATTAATTAATTAATTAATTAATATAATACCAATTAGTTATCAGGATTGAAAATTTAAAAATTTATCAATTCAAAATTCATAAAGACTATTCGTCTTATTCAACATGATCACCTAGCTTGGTCACGCTCTATAGAGCGAGAAACTGGAGCACGCGTCGGTGAGAGGTAGGCGATCTTCTTATGAAATCACAGAGCAACTAGTGGGGATCTTCAACGTGTAGTAGCTGATACGATGCAACTGATGGTAATGTGAATGAAAAGACAACTTTTTGCTTAACAAGCATAAAATTTGAAATAATTGAGCCTATATCAACATATTTTCAAGCTTTTTTTATTAACATTAACAGCCGTATGTTGTTGAAATTTTCAACACCGTAATAGAAATACAGCCTCGCAAGAATCTGACATTCTCGATATAGAAATAATCAAGAAATGATCTGAAATAACATGCAGATTCTTTGTCCCATTGCTTTTAACCTCACTGTACCAACTACATCGGGGACAAAAAAAAATGCAAAATGGTTTCTAAAGATATCCAGAATGACGAAATCTTTGACGCAAAGCTATGAAAATTCCTCTTTTTAAATGGCACGAATGTGTGTATTTCAGCACCAACTGGAAGCGCTTCTTTGAGTATTCCAGAAAAAAAGTCTAAAACTTGAATATTACTGTTAATCACCAATTAAAAACTGCCTCCAATCACTCTCTCGGAACGCAGCCTTTCACACTGTTTGTTTGGACTTTCGGTTATCTTTCGACAATTTAAATTTCGGAAATTTCTATGCCGTTATTGATTTTTAAGAGGTCCTGCTAATGCGCTATAGCGAAAACACAAAATTATATTTCCCTGCAGCACGCAATTTGTTCTCTGCTAAAGTTTGAGAATAGCTTGTTAATGGAATTTTGGTACTTAATCGATAGCCTAAAAGGTGGTGATTCTAAAAAAAGATTACAAATCAATGCACTTTTCATTTTTGGTAAATTTGAACCAACTCCTTTGAAGCCGTTCCTTCAAAGATCATTGCACAATAACATCAAACTGAATCCCTTCTTTATCATCACCTTAAGCGACAATAGTGGCGCCTCGTCATTATACGCCGACGGTGACCGCTTGAATGCTCTGTTCCAGTCTAAAACGACCCACCCAGAATGCCAAAAAAAAAATAACAACGAATCATAGGCACTGGGGTACTTATTTGTAGTTCAAACAACAGATATCTTTGCACAACGAACACTAAAAGGCCTTTAGAGTTTTTGATCTCCGCAACTGATTACAGAGGGAGTAGAGTCTAGCGCTGTGGTGTGCGGTTTCTTGAAGTGCACGTGATAGCGTTGGCTCAATCTCACGCCCCTGGCTCACAAAGAATTCCACCACGCCAAGGTTGCGGTGCCAGATATATCTGGAGGTACAGTTGCACCGAGTTCATATATCGCTAGGCCACCACAATTTTGTTCTATAGGCCAGATATCCATTTTTAAATACCTCTGTCAATACATATCAAGTTTAATGTATAGCGTATTGTATAAGGACTAATCAGCTCAAACGCCCAACGCTTCGTTTTCCATGTTGAGCAGGTCAAGCAGAATTTTTACGAAAAGGAAGCGCGTGATAGAAAACTATTACAATCTACTACATTCTCTTAGTCACTAATAAAGGAAGTACGCCTGAGTAATCGAAGCAACACAAGCGCCATAGCGAACCTAATATGCCCTTAGATGTCAATTCTCTGCTCCCACTCATTCACTCACCTTCCGCTTTTCTCAGCTGTCGGTAAAAGAGCCCTGTCGCTGACTTGCTTGACTTTCTCCGCTTCAAACACAGCAACTGCGTGTTGCTCCACGAAGCTGAGAATCTTGCTGAAAAGCTGCTTGCGATTAAGGCTGTCTGAATGTGGCGCACTCCAAAAAAATGACCCTTCGAAACATCAGATTTAGTGAAAACATAAACGTACGTGATTCTTTTGATGCTCTCTGCATTGGCATGTTATTGACATGTCCATACGTAAAAGTGATTATTGCATTTCGTGCAGCGGTAGTTGAGATGATTGCTCGACCTGTCCAGGAACTCGAATACTGTAAATGTATTTGCTACATGATTGACTGATTCCATGGAGAACTACGCAGAAACTGAGGGTTGGTATCCCACTAAATTGTCGGCCAACTACCGCAGGGATTGTCGGCAAGCCGAGATTATGCGTCAAATAACCGTTTCATATCAAAGCTAACTCAATCGCGGCACTCTTTCATAAAACTGGGACTTCAAATAGAGTAGTCGAACCCGTTACCAGACGCATTCTATCCAGAAGAACTGCTAAGAGTAAGCTCATGAAACAAGTCACCGTGATTTTGGTATCGGAGCCGTACTAAGGTAAAAATCTCTTTTTGATCCACTTGTAGAACTTCATTGAGTTGGTGATGATCGAGGATTTACTCAGATTGGCCACTTCGGGACTACACAGAAGAAAATCTTGTCGGGCAAGAAAATTATCCTCCAAAGGGTGCCTTCCAAAAACTGACCAGTAGGATCAAGAGAATTCTCAACAAAATCAGAATAAAGCTAATGTGACCCATAAGCTTTTATGAAAAAGTGTATTAAAATTCATCAATGTGCTTAATTCCGGAGTGTCATCTAATCGACGTTAGAAATAACTTAAAGGATGGAAAAAGTGAGAAACTAAATCGTGGCAAAGCCGTGCCATTTTGCCGAAGGGAGTCATATGTAATAGAGTGGTAGATGGTTTCTTTCGCGTTATTGTTTCATTCAGTCTTTCGGCGATTTCTATCGTTGCGCTTGATTTCCAAAAAAGCTTATCGTACTGCGTAGTAGTGGCGAAGAATTATCTCGCTTTACACTCGCTTTGTTTTATTTGCTCGGCTGGGGTCTGTGGATACTTTTTTGGTGTACATAAAATAAGCATCCAATAGCTCAGATCCCATCAATTTTCACAACAGAATTGGTTTCCGTAGAGGTTCGTATGAAGCGCTGAAGGAGCAAAAAGAATGTGAAGAAAAAAGAAGGAACGCTACACATGCGAAGTAGGGGACCCCTCGCGAGGATTTGTTACCGGTGTTCTCAGAACTTCTTCATAGTGGCAATGTAGAAGAAAAATACAAGCTATTGCTTGTAAGACTACAGAACAGAATTTCTTCTACAACCTTGATGTCAAAAACTGCTAAGTTTTCCGAAATTAAGGAAAAAATTTCAAATAGCTAACAAAAACCGCTTCTAACAATGGCATGAACTTGTAACTATATCCTTTTATGAAGAGTGATGTGCCCACATAGAGTGAGAATGTCGGTTAGTCCCGCCTGAGGCGAAAGTTTTACACATCACTCTGCATCATAGCGTATATTCGCATGTTCATTAAGCCGCTAGAAGCGGTAAAATTGAAGAATTTTATTTGATCATCTCGAAATCTTTCCTCGTTTGCAGAACAACCTTTTAAATTTTTTCATTTTGACACTTTATGATTTCATCTACTCCTTCACATGTTTTTGGTGCGAATATACCTGAATGCAAAACGTATTATTTTTTCCACATAAGAAGACTATTCGGAATCTCAGACCATTTTTAGAATCATTACTTATTAAGCTATCGAATAAGTATCAAAACTCTGTTGATAAACTATTCTCAAACTTTAGCAGAGAGGAAATTATATGCCACATGTGAAACATATTTTATGGTTGCCGCTGCTGGGCATTACCAAGACCTCTCAAAAATCAATAACGGCATTGAAATTTATGAGATTTAAGCCATCGAATGATAACTAGAACTCCAAGAAAGCAGAGAAAAAGCTCCGTTACGAAAGGGTGACTCAATACAATTTCCCTCAAGAAGGCGGTTTCACCAGTCAGCTATTCGCACAGCGATCTACGACAACAATCAACAACGACAATCAATGCCGACTAACAACCTCGCGCTTGCTAAACAGCAAAGTGTTTCCATACGTAAATCATTAATAACTACAGAAAGGTTAGATTTTAGACCGTTGATGAACACATTTATGCCTTTTGTATATATATTCAACCAAAATTGACTATATTTATCTTCTAAAGTTCTCAAAGAGAGTATTAGAATCACGAAGAGGCGCCTGTCTTCGCAGACACCCGATCTAATACGGCAACGTGGTTCGCACAAGCTACAGGCAAACCAAATTAGACGCCCGAACTTGCGAACCTCTGCAAAGAAGCGATAAAAGAAGAGCTTAAAAAAGACAAGCAGCATTTATGGCAGAAGCTGGGTAAAGCTATCAAAAATCCCAGAGAAACTTCGTCAACTACAATACCAAGGTGGTTGCACTCCGACGCCGTGACGAGACACTTACAGCTTCTATAAGGGCAATGGACGAAATCTACTAGTCGGATCTCTTCTATAGCCATGTCCTCTTACTATAATATGAATTAAAATAGGACGACTCTGTCGTTTCACTAGTCCTCCCTTCCAAAATCCGACATGCTGTATCGTCGGTGAAGAACAGAACAACACCCGGTTTGAACAGGATTAGGTCAGATTACTTGAAGACCTACTGCCAGTTCTCATCAACACCCTGGCTCAGCTCCTCACTCGCTACCTGCCAAAACTCAAGGTCCCCATTCAGTGGAAAACCAGCAAGATCGTGTTGTTGTTTAAAAAGGGAGAATTTCACGACATAGGCAATTATCGCCCAATCCGCTTGTGTCCGCTATCTATAAAGTCTTCACTCTAGTCATCCTAAACAGGATTGATATAACACTGGACGAAGCAAAGCCATGCGAGCAGACAGGGCTCCGAAAAGGATGTAGTACCATAGACCGCATCCACGCGCTCACAAAAGTTCTTGAAGTTTTACGAAAGTACAATCTACCGCTTTGTCTTACTCACATCGATTTGAAGAAATCCTTTGATTCAAAGAAAAAGAAGCAGTTATAGAGGCTCTGGATAATCAAGGCATTCGTTCTCGGTATAGAGACCCTTCATGAGTTATATAAAAATTTCACGACTGGACTATCACCATCCTACTACATCATTACCATCAACGTAATAGGAGTGGTTGGACAAAGCGTTATAACTTGGCTAAAATTAATCACTAAAATTAATCACTAACAATGGCCAAAATTATTCATTAAATCGTCATGCGAATATTAGAAAGGGACCATTTTGGAGTGAAAATTGACGGTCCTTAAATATAAACCATCTTCGTTTCGCTGATGATGTCGTCTTCATGACACCAAGCATCAGCCAAGCGGAACGAATGCTAACAGATTTCGACAACAATCGCGGAAAGACAAGCCTTCAACTGAATCTAACAAAAACAATGTTTATGAGGAACGAGTGGGTTTTAAATGCCCCATTCATGCTCAACGAAACGAACATTTCCGAATGCCCCAGCTACTTCTATCCATGTTGTGAAATCAAGATGATGATCGACCTTGCTCCGGAGTTAAGCAGAACGAACAACCGGCTTGTGGAACGCTTAAGAGCTTCGAGGTTGTAGTGAAGAGGAGAAAGAACATCCATATTCGTGCCCACTTTTGCGACTCGACGATTATCCGCGCCCTGACGTATACATTAGAACTGGGCCGCTACGTAACAGGATGAAAGGTCACTCGGCGTAAATGATCGCGCAGTCGAAAGATCGATGCAAGGAGTATCCCGTATCTTGCAAATGAGAGAAAGGATGCGAAGTTTCGACCTACGTCATCGATCTAAGATCAAAGGCGTCGTTCTACTCGCCAGAATATCGAAAATAAGGTGGGCCGGACAGTGATGCCTTCAACGATAATTGATGGACAAGAGCCGCTACTGACTGTTTTCCACGGGATCATTCTTGCCCTTTCACAGCAATAACAAGGACTTTTTGGAAAAAAAGTAGAGCATTCGAATTTTTTTACTTAGGCTATCAATTTATTATTTGAGCATTGGAAATGGTCAAGGAATGCGCTTTTCCCATTGGATCGAAGCGAAAAGGGGATAGTTAAGTGGGTCATTTTTTTGCGAAACAGAATCTCCGTTTAACTGTTACACCGTAATTCCAAGTCCAATATGAAAATTAAATAAATCATTGGAATTTGTAAGATTTGGTCTATCGATTGATTTGTAAAACTTCGAAGGAAATGCTTTGGCCAGCGAAAAATCTTTCAATGAGAAGTAAAGTTCTATTCCTACTCTTTCAGCGCAGTAAGAACGCTTTTTCAAAGAAAAATATGACGTTCAGATTCTTTTAATTTGTGCTATTGAACAATTACTTGAGCATTAAAAAAGGTCAAGTAGTACGTCTTCACAAGGAGGCGAAATGGCCCTCAGATAGAGGAAAAGTACTGAAAAAAGTTATGATGCTTAAATTTCCTAGAACGAGGCAGACTCATTGTGCTACTCGCACGCGATAGGAAAATAGAAGTATTACTGGTGCTTGATGGAGTCACTCGACAATCAACGGACGATAGATGATGCAGCATTTCTGAAGCGATCTGATCGATCGTAATCAAAATTCTAGCTTTGCATAGTTGTCAAGTCATTAAAAGTAGTACGCACTAGCACTGAACATAAGTGATTAGGCAATTGAACAACTTTTTCGTGGTTTCTTATAATAGGTTGGATTGAGTTTTGTTAGGACGAACATCGCACCTAATATTTCTTTTCGACAACTGGCGATAATTCCTCAACTGCTGGTGTACTCGAGCACTTGAGTGTGAGAATTGATCACATCTACGGAAGACCTTTACTTTCAGTCCATGATGATAAACATAACTCCTAGACCATAACTACGTAACAAAGTGTTCTTTTTGACAACACGTACAAAGTTGTTGAATCATCTAAAAATTGCTGGTCAAAGCATGCGGTCTGTTATTTAAAGGCTGTCTTATAGAGCTCGACAAACTTGTTTCAACCTTGACGGTCTCATCAGTCAGGCGGTACTATAGGGGACTGAGCGCCTCGAGAGGATTGGCTAAAGACGAAATGAGCACCGCCCGACTGATGAGACCGTGAAGATTTAAACACGCGTATCGGGCTCTATAAGTTAGCCCTCATATAACAGACCACATGTGCTGCTCATAAAATGACTATTTGACATATTGAAATTTGAATGTGGCCTTAAGAAAACTCTCAAAACGAAAGGCATGCTGGTTAACGTTTCGGTGATTTCGTCTTCTTCAGAAGCTACGCGTTATATATCATAACATTTCTAATTTTTCGGATTATTTCTTATATCTTGTAAAAAACCAGCACAAAAATTGATTAGATGTCTGACTATTGCATTAAATCCACCGCTTAACTACCTAAATAGAGAAGTATTGCGATATTTTGTTACATAATAATGATCCTTGCTTCATTAAGAAATTAGTAATGATACATTTAAGGTAGTCTGTCATCTGTTGGGTTCACATACTCTCTCTCCCCCTCTCACTCTCTATTCATTCCTGAACTTTTTGAACGTATGCAAAGAGCCTCGAGGGTTTTCTGCGCCAACGATTTCAACTGTCGTACCACGATTCTTACTACTACTAAAAGTAGGCATCATTGTGTCTTAGTGGTATGTGTACCTGAAGAAGTACTACATGGTGTGTTCATGTATTCATCACAACATATCTCGCTATAGATCAGGGATATTGTACTAAGCTCATACAGTTTCCGTCTCATAGGAAGTTTTATGCAATCCTTCTTCACACATATAAGCATAGAGGCTACGTCGAAACAACCGGTTTCTTGATGGGTGAGCTGGAACTTCTATGATTCCCACAAAGTTTGCCAATTCATTGCTTTTTAAACGCTTTCATTAGCGGCACTTAAATTTCTGAAACCATCCTTTACAAAAAAAGGCGCTGCAATCAAAAGGTGTCTAGAAAGATCAAAAGGTGCCGTAGTGAGCTGTCTAAATTGAAAATTTGCCATTGTAACTCACTTGAATGCGTTGAGTGAAATGTTTCCGAGGTTGCAAGCAGCACCTTTGCTAACGACGGCGACCTTAGCAGGTGTCCGACCTGTGCTGTCGTCGTATATTAGCATTAGGTTGCGATCTAAATTAGGGTGTACGTCAAAGTCAACTAGATCGCATTGTGATTTCATGGTCTAAAAATATACTTACCATTTTTTCGTAATCCACATTGCTGTTGACATAGGTGTTTAGTGAGGAAAAAGGAGCATCAGAAGCAATTGTAAACGCAACACATTGAATATAAGAGACGCAGTGGCCACGGATCCATGGACTCGTGAGGGTTAAGGTGTATTCCAGTCAATTCAATGCCATTTCTTATGTGTGGCGCGTCTGTTATCTTTGGACATTGCAAGCACGAAATTTGGGACCTCTCTCATGGTTCTGAACTTTCAAAATACTTTTCTTATTTCCCTCTAAATCATGCGCTCTAAGCACTGAAGAATTCTATCTAACGCTACAAAATTAGGTGTTTGATTTGGATGTCAAGAGCTAAATCGTAGATCAGATGAATTTCTCAATCTCGACCTTTATAGCGCTAATTTTAGAAGTGTTAGATAAGCTGATCGCTTTGTGTTCGTGCTTTCATTTACGTTAGTTTTACAAAATCCTGTCCAGACCAGATGCATTCATTTAAGAAGTTGAGTTAAGGATAAACTTATTCAATAGAGAGAAGACCGCAACTTCTGCCCTTTCGAAAACAGTAGATTTTTATCAGGATGAGAGGTCTCATAGTGTACACACTTTTACGCTAAGGCCTCACTGTAGACAAATCTAGTCCTGTCGATCTCACTCCAGTCCAATGTGGTATTCAAAATCTGTTGCTGAAGTGCGATTTAAACGAATTGTTTAATAACTACTTAATATTTCTTTTCATTTGTGATTGCTACAATAATGTCGGTATCTATTAATACTTGCACTTCTAAAGTTTTCCCCCATTCTTTTACAGATTTTTTTCATTTCATGGGTTACAACTTGCACAGAAGATTATTGATCGGTTACAATATGTTCTGCCGAAAAGGAAAGCTAAGATTTGTGTCACAGGGACATAAACATAGAGCGAGCAGCAACCTTCTCTACGCAAAACTTCCAAATCTGCAAAGCATATAGTGCTAATTTGCTTGAATGGTGTTTTTCTATGGGTTATCTCTGCTTTGGTATTGCATAATTTTCTGATTTTTTGATTCTGTTGTTGACTGAAAAATCGTTTCCCTTTTTATGGGCACCTAAACCACTTCTTAAAAAGGTTTTGTATTTGTAGTTTTTCCTTTCCAAATTACGATCAACGTCTTCTACGAAGGATTTGTATCTCCGACTTCTTCGTGCTCAGCGTCAATTCTCGCTCAGCTACTGTAATGGCGGCGTCGCGTGTCGTGGGAAAGCAGGCGCAGACAACCGTACATGCAGATGGTCCTGCGACCGCCACGAAAGTGACACTGCGATACCGCCAGCCTATTAACACTGGTCCACAAAGCGCTGATAAAGTCTGTCCATGTTTGTCATTGATATTTTGAGACCAAGACCTTAGCTCTGATGACAGACCGCCATGCATTTCCAGAACACGGCCACTAATCTATGGACATATCGGTAATGAATCCAAAAGGTTCTAAGTTGCAAATTTATACGTTGCATCTCATTTGTAGTGCCACACGCCCTACATTGAACCCTATTTTATAGTGGGGATGGAGAGACGTTATGGTGGTAGTTCGTGTACCGTGCTAGCAACATTTTCTTCAGTCGATGGATCATGGCTGGTAGCGAATATGTCGACAGCCTCCAATCGGCTGTTTTTGAACTCGCTATAAACATACAGTATAATCTGTGATATACTCACATTACGATATTCTCATTAGGGGGTGTACGGCATGAATGAAGCGGACGATATCGCCAAAGCGTACGTATGCCACTGACGTACTGACCTCGAAAAGCCGTTAAACGTGCTCACAGGCCTATTGAATGTTTAGAGCGAGATAAAAGAAAACAGACGATTTGAAAGATTTTATTTTCATTGCCAGCCGTAATCCATTGACCGCAAAAAATGGTGATAGCACAATATTACAAGCTATCATCATATCGTCTTCCCGTCCTTGCTATCAAGCAGAGTTTAATGAGGGGCGTGTGGCACTGATGAAACGGGCGATACCGCCGAAATGTACGTACGCTACTGGCGCATCGACCTCGGATATATTGAAACATTCTCTCACACTATACTAAATGTTCGATACGAGGTGTGAGAGTAGTTGATTGGAAGCATATCTACAAATTAGGTTCGTTTTCACCACATATAGTCGGCCACGAAGTATTTATCACTGCAATGACCTCAGGCTAGCACTTATTTGCACTGATTTTAGCATAAATTTCAAACCGTTATGCTCTCAATAACATGTGATTAGTTGAACCGAAAATGAACAACATGCACGCTTCTTGTCATCAGATTTCTAAGAACTGTAGTTCCTGTGGCAAAATAAACACATATGTGCTTAGAATCTATTGAGTTTATTTGATGCAAGCGCTGTTGCTGATGAAGTCAAATCAAACAGCCTTATTTGACTACTTAGGAAACTTATTATATATCAATTAGCTCTGTAGTTGCAATTTTTCTATTTTCATCAACACTAGTCACAAAAACCAACCTTGCTGATGGTTTTGCACTCATGGTTAGCGCCTAGAATAGAAAAGCATTCTGGATAAAGAATCTTGTAGCTAAATAGCAACGTGATCACCTCAAGCTGCTGCCAGCCTCTGAAAATGGTTTCATCTCCGTATGATTATTTTGTAAGTAATTTTCGCCCGGGGTAGCCCCAAATGTCTTCATTGCGAATGACATTTGCGAGTGTACCACGCTGGTTAAAATGCCTTGCATAAAACATAAGCTTTCCTCACGGACGTCAGGCTGACCGAACCCGCTCTATCAAATGCTGCCAGAAGCTAGCTACATTAGATCAACTCGAGTCACATTTGTATTCAACCACCTTTTCGATACTTTATAACGTCGGATGCATGGCTGACACAGCCGTACACCATATATTAGTCTGTTCTTTGATGTGGAGTGATGTGTAAAACTTTTTCGTCAGGAGTGGCTTGAATCCAAATCTCGCTCTGTTGAGAGCACTTGCTTCAAGCCGTTGCACTGCTGAGGCCCATTTTGCTCACAACTCTTTCTACTACCCGTTCCAGGCCATTGACGGTTGTCGGCTGACAGATCGACGCAGCGCTCACGTATAGAATAAAGTGCGGATTGTAGTCCCGCCTGATGTAAACGTTTTTTCACATCACTCTACATCGAAGGGTATAGTCGAAGGTTTATGCCAGCTCTAGAAACGGTTATATAAAAAGAATTTCACTTGATTATTAGTCCATTATTTGCGCTTATGTGACGAACCTGTTTACGTAGTCTCCAAGAGAAAGGTATGGACGAGCAGATGGATAGCCACATAGGTTAAAGATTCGCAGCAAGTCAGAATACTGCCCATGGATGTCACCACACACCTAAACTGTGATATCACACACTGTTAGATTGATCATTACTTTCGCAAACTACCAAGTGAATATACTATTTAATACTGTGACAGGATTCTAAACTCTAAATCATTGAATACATGAGAAATTTGATCGTCTATTTGTTTATTCACAATTTCTCAAAAGAACTGAAACCTTACAGCTACTGGAGCTTCGATTTTAAGCAATGTATGCTGCTTAAGCAGAATTCTCGAACATTGCTCAATTGCTTCAATAATAAGATCATCCGTGTTGGTAGAAGTTAGCGAACGATTCGACGCATTATTAACTATAAGTTAAACACTGAATAACGGCTATTAATACTAGAATCACAAAACTTCCATTGCAAAATTTTTTATTTCATTTTGAATTTCCGAAGAAGAGTTGCATACAGCAGAGAGAGTGATGTTGATCTCAGGAGCACGGTGTTGGTTCGACTTCACCCAAGCTCATTAAGTTTTTGTTGTCTTCGAGGTTGCAAATTTCACATAATTTTTATTCTGAGAAAGCTCACCACTTTCAGTCTAGACGATTACACTTTAGCTCGGCCATCTGAGTATTCCAAGAAGAATCGAAGAAGAAGAAGAAGAAGAGGAATAAAGTGTTAATAGTCATTCAGACGTTCAAATTCATGGCTAGTGCGCCCCGCCGCCGTTTCTTAGGAAGTATTTTTGCAACGCTCTAGGAAAAAACAAAACATTCATGAAATTTGAGAGAAGTTATCTTAATTAGCTGACGCGAGGTTGATAATTTGGTCGTAGAAATTCGACTGACCTTTTGGCCACCCGTCGTCTTCAGAGCTTGGGCGTATTTAGTATTAATCTATTTCATCCAGGCTCTGAAGACGACGGCTCACTGAAACGTCGGCCAAATTTCTACGACTAATTTACCAACCTCGCGTCGGCTGATCAACATAAGTTTCTCGATTTCCATAAAACACTTATGTTTTTACACGTGCATATTATCCTCAAGGTAAAGCAACGCCGCGCTTATCTCGTGGGAAAAATTATTTGTTTTTGGCAAACTCACGGGCTGGGAGAGGAGAAGGGTGGAGGGGGGAGGGAGGCTGCCCGCGTTTTTAAAATGGCGAGGCGCCTATTCGGCTCACATGTGAGGTGCGACTTTTGTTATTTAACTACGAAATGTTATTATGTTCAGATACCCCGATAAAGCGTATGACTTTGATAATACAAGAATTCCTCTATAAATTAATGTTTTTCGCGCTTACAGCGAAGTAATAGTAAGAACGCAACAACCGATGTAAAATCTATCTATATTCTGAACTTCGCAACGCTATAAGTAGCCTCTTGCCTGTAGCTTTCCAGACCTGCAAGCAACCGCGATTCTTCATCAACTACAAGACCAAGATGATTGCACTCCGATGGCCTGACGGAACACTTGCAGCTTCCAGAAGGGCTATGGAGAGAATCACCCATTAATACTACTCGGATATCTTTGCTAGCCATCTCCTCTTGCCGTCATATAAATTGAAAGAGGATGAATATGTTGTTCCACCGGTCCCCCTTTCCGAAATTCGGCATGCTATATCGTCGGTGAAGAACAGAACAACACCCGATTCAGGCAGGATTGGACCAGAACACCTAAAGAACTTGCCGCCAATTCTCATCAACACCCTGGCTCGGGTCTTCACTCGCTACCTGTCAGAATGCAAGGTTTCCATCTAATGGAAAACCAGCAAGACCGCATTGTTGCTCAAAAAAGGGAGACTTTCACGACATAGGCAATTATCGCCCAATCTGCTGCTGTCCGTCGTCTACAATCGCTTATCTCGAGTCGTCCTAAACAGGATTGATAGAAAGCTGGATGAAGGACAGCCATGCGAACAGACAGGGATTCGAAAAGGATTTAGTACCACGGACCAGATCCACACGATTACATGACTCATTGAGGGGTCACGAGAGTGCAAACAACCACTCTGTCTCACATTCATCTATCTGAAGAAAGCTTTTGATTCAGTGGAAACAAGCGGTTATAGAGGCTCTAGATAACCAGGGCGTCCGTGCTCGGAACATAATGAACCTTCGTGAGCTTTATAAAGATTTCACGACCAGAATAACTCTATTCTACAACAATATCACCATTGACGTAACAAGAGGGGTTCGACAAGGCGCTAAATTTCGTCAAAACTATTCACTGCCACCCTGCAAGACGTCATGCGGACATTAGTATAGGACCATATGGGAGTGAAAATTGACGGTCGACAATTGAACCATCTTCGCTTTGCTGACGATTTCATTATCATAATACCAACATTATCCTAACTGAGCGAATGTTGACCGATTTCGATAGTACCTGTGGAACGACTGGTCTTCAACTAAATTTAACGAAAACGATGTTCATGAGAAACGGATGTGTTTTGTATGCCCCATTCACGCTCAGCGGAACGACAATCTCCGAATGCTGCAGTTGCGTCTATCTAAGTCGTGGAATTAACATGATGAACGACCTAGTTTCAGAGGTGAGCAGCAAGAAACGAGCGGATTGTGGAACGCTTAAGATCATCGAAGATGTTGTGAAGAGGACAAAAAACATCCGACTCCGTGTCCAACTTTCCGACTCGACGATAATTCCTGCCCTAGAATATGCAGCAGAAGCCTGGTCGCTACGTAAACAGGATGAAGGATCACTCGGCGTTATCGAATACGCAGTCGAAAGGTCGATGCTAGGACTATCCCGTATCTCGCAAATGAGAGAAACTATCCGATATTCCGACCTAAGTAAACTATCGAAAATCAGAGACGCCATTCTAAACGCCAGGATATTGACAATAAGATTTGCCGGACAAGTGATGCGCTTCATCGACAGCCGATGGACGTGAGCCGACACCTATTGAATTCCTCGGGACATCAAGCTCTCCACAGGAAAACCACCGACCCGTTGATCCGTTTTCTGCTCGAAAGCTATAGAAGAAAGATATGATGCTGCGCGAATCCCCAGAGCGACGAGGACCCACTGGGTTACTCTTGCACGCGATAGGGAAAAATGGAAGAGTTGCTGGTACCCGCTCGATTCTCTCGACGGTCAGCGGAGCGACATGTGACACATCAGGTGTTGAAAACTTTTCCCCAAAAAAAAAACCGCATAGAGCAGTATATAAAGTTAGGCCTTTAAATGACTACAATCACTCTTATGAAAATTCTTGTACAGCGTTTTGGAGCCGTTTATTTATCTCGCACCGTCTAGCGGAAAAGAAACAAATTATATTGCCGTCTTCTACTGGGTCTTCCTAGTCGTATGGAGTCAAATGTTCGAAATGGAGCTTGCCTCGAACGAAAGGTCCACGCATTCGATAAGGTATAAAGCAGTTAGCGCTGATCAATCTTTCAAGTTCTCTCATGCAATTGACTGCATATCAAGTCCTGTAATATTATGTGATCGCCTGCCGATGTATGTACCAGACTAGTATTTTTAACCTTAGAGGAGTCTGGTAAACATTAGCCATCAAAACTTAGCGAAGCAGTTGATAAACCACAGGCTGAGGTCGATCTGAGGTTCAGTGCCTGCTGTATTAAATCTCTAGCCACGATACGTATGCTAATGACTGCTACGACACTTATAACTAAGAATTAATGAATTTCGTCTATCATGAAGGATAGCTATATGGTTTTGGTACAAAAGCAGAAGCCTTTATCAGAAACTCAGATGCGTGTTTAGCCGACTGGGAGTTTTGGTTAAATTTGAAAGACTCGAAATATGCTTTAGAGACGACTTCAAATCAGTTAATAAGGTAGAACCAGTGTTAGTTCATGGTCCATTCATAAAAATCGTGAACGTTATTTTCTTCCAGAATCAAAGTATGCCGAGTGTACCTATAAAATTGCATACGTCAGAAATGCTCGCTCGAGAGGATTTAAGTCTTTGCCTTCCGAAAGTAGTCAATGAACTTATACATGTCGAATAATTGTACAATTGATTGTACTTTTACAATGTTCTGGATTAATAAACGCTGATATTCTAGAATCATTATTCATAGCACACTTCTATTGAATATTAAGCGTAACTGAGATTGTCAATCAAGGATTGACTGATTTCATGCAGAAATCACATCCCATTGGGTGAATGCATATATCTCATCCTGTTTAATCAAATAACTGAATTTTTAGAGAAACCATATCTTAGGTATTGAGCAAGATAGCTTTATAGGTGCAAGATTAACATCTGGAAGCTAATAAACATGATTTAGTTAGCGGGTGAAAAAAATGCAGTCAGTGAAAGTCTTTATTAGCAAAAGTTCTGTAAGAAAACAAATTTCTATGCTAGCAATAGTTATGCTGAAGACTCACACCATCTACTAGAAATAGTGGTCGGGTGGCTAGATGATGATTGAGCATCGTTTAGTTGTTGACCCTAACTCACTGCCACCACAACCTAAAAATTTCTCAAATTTTAACCTTTTGGAGTATTTACAACTGATACTACCACTAATCACTCCTGGGCCTGCTTTACATCGGTTTCCTCATCGACTTTCATCGCTTGTATATACAGACTTTTCAGTCTCTACGGATTATTCATAGTTGACATAAGCGAAGATTACCCGGAGAGTTTGCGTTACGAAAAAACTCGTAATAGAAAAACCACAGCCGTTTCCATAAAGCCTCAAAAGACTGCATATTTTGTAGCAAGTTGTAGAGAACTGGGCACCAATTAAGCCCAAATAAAAACTAAATTGATAGCCGAAGTAGTCCTCTTCCGTATCAGGGCAATTGAGCTATATCGTTCTTCACGAAATGTCATGATTCAACGTTCAGATGTACGAACATCGCAAATTTCGTCACCATACGCCTTACAGTGTTGCCAATGAGCCTTAGAAGCGCTGGTACCACTATGTAGTGAAAATGGAGCAGCAGAAGAAAATCTTGCTTGGACAGTTTCCATTCTACAGATTGGTTGCCAAGCAGATGCATACTTCGATGCAAAAGAGAACCAGCTACCTGATGAGCTTAAATTCGCACAAATTGGATGTGTAAAGATTGTTTTTTAAGTTATACGAAAATAACTCTTCTATGAATTACTACATCGTTGTCACTCAGAATTCACTGTTTCAGGCGGTGCGCCCTCTCGTGTAGCCGACTGAAAAAATTGTGAGTAAATCTGTAAGCACCGAAGAAGGCAAAATCTCCGAACTCCAGTCAGTAGTGTACTGTATTGTGGTCAGTCTCATCGAAGAACACAACGGACTAATATCGCAAAAGTGAGGAGCATTATTCTCCTAACTGGTATGGCACAGTATGACGGGTTTTCCAAAACCAAGCCAAGTCCAAAAATCTTTATTTTTCAGGCTGTCAATTAACTTCGAGCAGTCCAATGGAAAACGGGAAGTACTTCGTGTTGATTATCAGTATTACAAATGCAACGCAACAAGAGAACAGTCGTTGGTCAGTATTGATCTGTGATTAAAGATAATTTAATAATGGCTAATGTTGATCAAAATCTGTTAATTGTTGTAGTATTGTTTGAGCTACCAAATGTTACAGAAACGTCGCTAAAGCGGAAAAAATTGATTGGCAAGTCGGAAATGATTTTCTCCTACAAGAATGTGTTTTTCTCACTTGAGCACGGAAAATTTTTTGACACATGGTCATCCTTTCTTCTATGTAAACTCCATAAAAACTTCCTCTATAATACTATATTCCTCTGCATCGATGGAGTGCCTCTAAGATAAATCCGAAGACCGACTATCTATCAACTTCGGCATAGTTTGAATGAATGATTATTTTCCTCTATTTAGCCCTTCCAAGGTGTTATTGATATTATTTTTAAATATTAGCGAAGCATACAACAATACAGTTAGTAATACAGCTTGAATATGCAATACTCGAGGTGGCTAATGTTTCGGTCGGTCGCCTACTCTAGAGCCTGGAAAGATCACATTGATCCACAATTCACTAAGCCAAACCTCCATAACCCTAGCAGAGAACGTTAGAAATGAATTTTGGATCGCATAGTAAAAAAACTTCATCTTAAAACCTCACAGTTTTGATGTTTGGGTCTATCAATTTTTCATTGAAGACCAGCCGCTTGAGGTTAGTGCATCAGTGGACTCTGCCTAACTCGGGCCAGAAAGATCAGCCTAAGGTGGCGGTCTTCAATGTATAATTGATTGACCCAAACATTGAAACGGTGAGTGCATTAAAATGAAGTTTTTACTATGCGATACGAAATTCATTTCTAACTTTCTCTTCTAGGGTTATGGAGTTCTGACTTAGTGAATGTGAATCAATGTGATCTTTCCAGGCTCTGAAGAAGGCGACCCTCCGAAACGTTTGTCACCTCTAATGTATATTTAAGCTGCATTACTAACTGTGTTGTTGTATGCTTCGCTGATATCTAACAAATAATATCAATAACACCTCGGGAAGACTAAATAGAAGAAAATACTCATTTATTCAAACTATGCCGATGTTAATAGATACTCTTTCTTGGGATTTATTACAAACTGTTGCAGCCAAATATTACCGACTAGTAAAGGAAGTCTTGTCATTCAGACAAAAGATTGTCTTAGCTAGATAAACACTTATTTTCCTCCCTCGCCGCCTAAAATACCAAGTCGCTGCAAAATTCGCCAGACGATAACGACTTCACGAGCTATGCGCCCAAAGTAGGATCAACGAATTCTGAATATTGAAATGCGGCTTTTTCGGGTAGCCCTTCGACTGAAGCAAGATCCACTATGTTTTCAACTGAATAAGTGTAAGTTGAAAGAGTTGTATTGCATCCAGGAAAATCACTGGTGAGTCCATTTTGATTTGCGCTTCTAATACGTCAAGTGCTAAAGTAACCTTATGCAGAAAATTCGAAAAACTTGTGAACAATTCGCGTAGACCAGCCTCGTCGACAAAACACCACAGCACCGTTAACGAAAGCCCTAAAAGTCAGACTGACATCAGTAATGTGCTAGATCAATCAAGGGTCACCGTGTTAGGAGGCAGACCCTTCCCGATAATGCGCGCTCTCCCTTGGAAAGGGCCCAAGTTTCTTACCAGCTCAACCTATTTCTAATGAAACCCTGTGCAGTGTCGCATGCAATTTGCAAGAACTCCAAGACCGACTCCGCTATAAAGCCAGACTAGAATCATTCAACAGCACGAACAAAAAAACGTAGGGGCAAAACGAACTCCACCTTTTCCTTAAGCGTTCTTCAAAGAGCAGGATCCCAATAACAAGATGGATATCAATTTTCGCATATTTTCAAACAAAACTCTCAGAATCCTCAACAATACCGCGAGAAAATGTTTGATTCTGACCTATCATCAGCACAGAAAAGCAACATGCGACAGATTCGGAAGCTAATAAATTCCAAAACAATTAGACTATCAGTTAGTGACAAGGGATGAGAGTTTGTAATAATTCCGAATCAGTTAGATATTGCGATAACGAAAAACCACCTTGAAGACACCATACTTTATCGCCATTATATGATAAGGAGTTCAAAGACAGTATCGAAAGTTGAACATTATGGCTAAAAATAGCAAGTTCGGCTAATTCAAAGCCTTCCGTTCTCTCTCAACTAAAACTTAGTCCACCCTCATGTCCCGTCTTATACTTATTAAGACACAGAAATTGGTATGCACTGATGATCTTTCGTCTACTGTCTAATCAAATTTCAAATTTAGACCCACTATCAGCTGCGTAGGTGGACCAACGGATAGGACAACGTGATTTTTGAACATAATTCTAGTCCAATTACTAAAAACACACTCCAGCCCATCTCACAAACACCCAAATGTTCCTAAACCATTCACGTGAGGCGTTCCCCAACAACGCGTACGTGATGGAATCTTTCGACGTAACCGCCCTTTATACAAACGCGTCGAATGAGTCCGCAATGTAAGCCACATACTAGCTTCTAACTGAGCACGAAAGATCCACGAACATGTATGGCTACTCCATCCGGCAGGTTATGGCTCTCTTAAAAGAGTGCCCAAACTGTTCAGTCTTTAGATGATCCGGGAACTATTTTGCCTAAATAAGAGGACATGCAATGGCGACAGCGACTAGCTCCAACACTTGCTATAGCCTGTATGTCTCAAGTGGAAAGCCCAATAATCGATCTCCGGCCGTTACTCTACTGAAGATATATAGATGACTGCTTTATTGTCTACTCAACCCAAGAGGAGATGGACAAATGTTTTGAGGTTGCTGAACAGTTAGTCAGAGTACATAAAGTTCATCCGCGAGAAACCGAAAGCAAATTGGTTCCCTTTATTGAACGCTCAGGTCAACTTGTCCAAAAACTCCCACAATATAATATAGTACTAAAAACTAGGCAACAAAAACATCGTGATTCATTTCCTATCAGCTCATCCTTTACATATAAAACGCACATCTGCTCAAGAATATGTTTCGAACAGCGACAAATGCGTGCACAGATAAAGAATACAAGGTAAAATCCTTAAGCACGGCGCGAAAAATTCTCAGCTTAGATTTAGAAAAAATTCTATGCTTCCAAACGACAAGCCTGGCGAAAATATGATTCCTTTCCTCCTGCCTAACGATTATCTTTTAAGAAATAAGGCAACTATCAAACGCTGCCTAAAATGAGCAGGTTTGGATGATTCGGTAGCAATAGTTGAGATACCCCAATGGCACTGATCTCTTGCGAGGCATGTGGCGATGAGTGCATTGGCGCGAAACGAGTAGACCACAATTCCTCCGTACAAAAGAGCACCTAGTTGGGCTGTGCAAATCTGATTTAAAAACTCCACTAGGCACGCATACGGACCAAAAACATGCAGGAATAATGTTCGGCGTCAAATTCACGATTCTCGCGCAGGAGTCAAAAACATCTGCGCGTGAAACCCTGAAAACCTTCTGGATACATGGCAAAGGTTCGAAAATGAAAAGAAAAGAGGAGTGCCTCGTAATCACGCGTGACCTCGAACCATGCCCAAGGCTAATCTTTCCGGCCTGAATTAGGTACGGCCCACTGATGCACTGACCCTAAGAGGCTGGTCTTCAGTTAATTACTGATAGAGCCAAACATCAAAACGGTAAGTGTTTTGAGACAAAGTTCTTACTACGCAATCCAAAATTCATTTCTAACGTTTTCTGCTAGGGTTATAGTGGTTTTGCCTCAGTAAATTGTGGATCAATGTAATCTTTCCAGGCTCTGAAGTAGGCGACCCGCCGAATTGTTAGCCACCTCGAATAATGCTTATTCAAGCTGCAATACTAACTGCAATCTTGTATGCTTCTCTAATATTCAGTAAATAATATCAATAACACCTCGGAATGTCCCCAACAAACTTCATTCACAGATATTGATATAGCCGTTATTTATTTCAATCGAAGGCCGACATTATTGTAGCAATCACAAATGGAAAGAAATATTGAGTAGTTATTGAACAATTCGTTTAAATCGCACTTCAGCAACAGATTTTGAATACCACAGCGGACTGGAGGGAGATCGACAGGACTAGATTTGTCTACAGTGAGGCCTTAGCGTAAAAGTGTGTACACTATGAGACCTCTCATCCTGATAAAAATCTACTGTTTTCGAAAGGGCAGAAGTTGCGGGCCTTCTCTCTATTGAGAAAGTTCATCCTCAACTCAACTTCTTCAAATGAATGCATCTGGTCTGGACAGGATTTTGTAAAACTAACGTAAATGAAAGCACGAACACAAAGCGATCAGCTTATCTAACACTTCCAAAGTTAGCGCTATAAAGGTCGAGATTGAGAAATTCATCTGATCTACGATTTAGCTCTTGACATCTAAATCAGACACCTAACTTTGTAGTGTTAGATAGAATTCTTCAGTGCTTAGAGCGCATGATTTAGAGGGAAATAAGAAAAGTATTGTGAAAGTTCAGAACCATGAGAGAGGTCCCAAATTTCGTGCTTGCAACAATGTCCAAAGATAACAGACGCGCGCTACACGTAAGAAATGGCATTGAATTGACTGGAATACACCTTAACCCTCACGAGTCCATGGATCCGTGGCCACTGCGTCTCTTATATTCAGCCGAAACAGGCGCCTGTATACCACTAGACCTATCATCTTAAAACGTACATATCCTTAACAAATATCATTTTGAGCGGGTCTATAAAAAGCACCCGGTAGAAGAGGAAGCGAAGCATTTTTCAGGAGTTTAGTAGCGTATTTAGCCGATTGAGAGTTTCGGTTCCATTTCAAACACCCGAAATATGCTTTAGAGACCATTTCAAATCAATTGATAAGGCAAAGTTAGTTTTAATTTACGGTCATTCGTAAAAATAGTGAACGTTACTTTCTTCTAGAATCAAAATATGCCTTGCGCACATATACACTTGCCTACGTCAGAAAAATATTCGCTCAAGAGGAATTTAAGTCTTGTTTTGCGAAAATAGTTAATGAACTTATACATGTCAATAATTGCACAATTGATTGCACTCTATCAATGTTCTGGGTTAATAAACATCTTATATCATAGAATGATTATTCGTAGCACGCTTCAGTTGAATATTAGACTTAACTAAGGACGTAAATCAAGGAATGATTAATCTCATGTGAAAGTCAATCCCCATCAGGTGAATGCATATATCTGTTCCTGTTTGCTGAATAAACTGAATGTTCAGAAGAGTCATGCCATAGATAATGTGCCAGATAGCACTATAGGTCCAAGATTGACATCTGCAACCTACTAAGCATTATTTAGTCAGCTTGTGAAAAAAATTTAAGCTCAGTCAAAGGCTCTTCCAACAAGAGTTCTGTATGAAAATAAAATTATATGCTAGCAATAGTTATGCCAAAAACTTGCACCATCTACTGAAAATACTGATTGGATGGCTACATAATGATTGAGCGTCGTTGAGTTGTTGACCCTAACTTACTGCCACCATAACGTAAAAAGTCGAGACATTCTTTGATACTATCCGCTATACGTACCCTGTTTCGAATCTTCAAGTAAAGCATGTTTTTCAATTTTTCGAAGAGCTTTAGCAGCCACTCAATGGCCCAAATTACGAAAATTTTGGAACTAAAACTTACTTTTTAAAAAACTACTTATTATGCCGTAACGGTAAAAATAATATCACATTTCAAACTTGGGCAGTTTACGGCGGCAAAAGCTTTTCCATCAAACTTTTGGCGGTCATTCCATAGCTTTAACAAGAACGAATTCAACCGCATATTTGGTTTTGAAGAAAACTTTTTGTTGGGGTACAGCAACCAAAAAGTGATTAAATTTTGCACTTGGCGCACTTTATTTGCTCCGGTAGGAAGACGTGATTTCGCAACTAGCGCTGAGCGACCTATTCTATACATATTCCAGAGCAAAGAATGCGCGCCGAATGCGAAATCCAACCATTTTTTGACTACTAGGGCGTGATAGAATTTTTTTTGAAAAATCAATCATACAATCAAAATTGTCGAGATTACCAATGTCGAATGATCACTAAAAGTCCGAAGAGATATCCTTATCTAGCGAAAAATGTCGAGTGTGTAGCGCAACATTATTTTTTGCTATTGCAGCGCACTAAGAAGATTACTTTAGAAATAAAGTACGCAATTAGAGTTTTCATAATTTATGCTATCAAATGATTACCACATTCTGAGCTAAGCGGAAAACGCGTTTTTATCAGAGAAACGAAATAGGGTGCGGATAATGGAAACGATCACGCTGCTCTTACTTCTGGCTACTTTTGAAAACTGTAGCCATTGGCTCACTTAGTATTCAGTAAGGACCATTGTCACAAACATCCTGAAAGAGATGGAACAAGAAGTAAAGGCAAACAGTCATTTATTCATCATTCTAAATTTCTAAAGTATGCCTTTTTTATAATTACTGCACGAGAATTCACTAATCCGAGTCTCTATCCTTACCCTGAACAATAAGAATGCATTTGCATTGCGCTGATGTAAAATGGCGTTATTTATCATAATAAACTCTACCTTTGGTGATTCAGAGCTCTTCGCTCGTTTATACAAAACACCAAAAATCGTGAGGATTTGATTAGTTCAATGACAACTTGTAGTGTCAGATTTTATTCCACTAGAGTCTCAAATCCTTGTAGCCCTTTTGATAGTCATCGGTCGACATCTAGTGGTAAGGTATCTTGAGAGCAAAGAAAACTACCTCAAGAAATTCCGTTGTAGTGGAATAATTCTTTATCATTAGGAATGTCAATGAAACGCTCGAAATCTATTTATGTAGTCAGTCAACTTATTTGGCTGACAATAGTTCGTGCTTGTCATCGTCTTTCACGATATCTTCGCCATAACACCAAGCATCAGCCAAGCGGGATGAATGTTGACCGATTTCGACAACGCCTGTGGAAAGATTGGCTTTCAACTGAATCTAACTAGGGCATTGCTCATGAGGAACGGATGGATTTTGAAAACCTTATTCACGAAACGAACATCTCCGAATGCTCCAGTTACGTCTATCTAAGTTGTGAAATCAACATGATGAAACGACCTAGCTCCAGAGTTGAGCAGGAGGAAACGAGCAGCTTGGGGAAAGGTTCAAGAGTATCGAAGATGTAGAGGAGAAGACAAAGAACATCCGACTTTGTGCCCACCTTTTCGACTCGACGATTATCTCTGCCTTAACGTATGCAGCAGAAGCCTGGTATGGCGTTATCATAGCGCAGTCGGAAGCTCGATGCTAGAAGTATCCCTTATCTCACAAAAAGGATCTGAAATTTCGACCTACGTTAGCGGCCAAAGTTCAGAAACGCCATTTTACACACCAGCGTATGAAAAATAAGGTGGAACGGACGCTTGATGCGCTTCAGCGACAACCGATGAGTGCCGTTACCGAGTGGAGTCGTCGGGATATCAAGCGCTATACAAGAAGACCACCGACCCGATGGTCCGATTTCTTAAAAGCATAGAAGAGAGATATATCGCATTGAATCCTTGGAGCGAGGAGGACCTACTGGGTTATTATTGTACGCGATAGGTAAAAGTGGGAATGTTGCTAATTCCCGCTGGAGTCACGAGATGATCAATGGGACGACAGGTGATAAAACACACGAGTTATCCACTGCATTGAAATCCGAAGAGTTTGACAGCCAAATGTCCTTGCTCCAAATGCCTAGAAACAGCTCATGACAGGTGACAATAATTGAACGGGTCGTATGCACAGGAGCCCAGTACTACCAAAGCCTAAATCCGTCAAAATGTCGAGTAGTCCAAGGGCCCCAGTACGACCCGTAAGACTTGCTGCTGATAGCTGGCAGTATTTTGGCATTTTTGCTGATGAAAAACAACAGCGTCTTTCAGCTGGCCTAAATGCCGGCCTAGGCCATCACAGAAACTGAAATAAAGGTGACATCGATTCTGAAGATTGTGGAGTGGGTCGACTCTGAATTTCTTTCACCGTGAAAAGCACCTTCGATAAACGATCACCACCGATCATACGAGTTGATTCGGATATTCTCTGAAAGCCGTCCTTCCTTCATTTTTTTGCTGAAAAAGTAGCTGCTTAGCTTCACCTTATTCTTGGTAATGTTTCTGACGCTCCGCTCGCTGGTCCCGAGCTTTCTGAGCCGTTTTTAGCATCGGAAGCTCCAGACACCTTTAAACTTGGCAACCATTTTCTGAATATTATAGCTTTATTTCGAGTGCTTCATTAAGACCGCGCTCAAATTTCATTGGATCCTTTCATTATTATTTGAGCCAACTTGTCATGTGGTCTGATAAGGGCTCTTGTACAGCCCGATTTATGTGTTTCGTCCCTTACAGACTTGTCAGTCAGGCAGAACCCGTCGTCTTTCGATATTTATCGTAGCCAGTTCTCTCGGGAGTTCTAGTCCCTTACACAGCGTCATCGAGGACGAGCGTTTCACACTCTATGTTAGGCGAAATATTCACTTAATACAGTAGAGCAGAGCTTCCGAGAGAACTAACCATAAAAATATCGGAGAGAAGACGGGTTCTGCCCGACTGACGAGTCCGTAAGGACGAAACACGTGTATCGGGCTGTACAAGAGCCCTTACCAAACCACATGATAAGTTGGCTCAAATAATAATGAAAGGATCTTCTGAATGTTCTCAGGAGTAGGATCAGTGGTTAGGCGACCTTTTTGAGGACGGTCATCAATCCCTTCAATCTCTTTCAAACATATCGCAACTCTGTAGGCACCTGCCGGGTTGCCAGTCGATTCAACAATGGTGACATTTTCCATTCCCGTCCTGTGTAACTCACTGTGATACGTTGATTTTGCTGTCCATAGCTTGAGCGCACCTGAAAATAGACAAACAAATGAAGTAGATGCTAGACCGAAATTTGGCAAAGAATTCCTTAAAATCACCAACAATAAACTATCATGTCAGTGCTGAGATTAACTAAAAAATTGGCAGAACTTTTCATACGCACTGCATTGCTGAAGCCACTTCTGTAAACATATTATCAGTGAAGAAAACGTGCAGTTGTCTCAGAAATCTCCACTTTTTATTGCAAAAGTTGGAAAGGGAGTCACATTCAGTGGAATGTGCTGGTGTTTCCTTGCTTTTTTTTCTTACTAAACAAAGCGTTTTGCCTAGACTATTAGTAATCATTCAGTAAGTGGAAATCAAAGATTTTAGTACTAAGCTTGCTTTTTCAAAAAAGTACTTCCGTGTAACGTTATATCACTAAGAAAAATGGTGTCATATTTTCATATTTTCGGAGTAGGTTATTTCGGTTTTACAAGCAGATTGTTGCTGGAAAAACTGCATTAAACGTTTTGCAGAAAAAGGAATGCTTAATTGATATATATCACCTGTATCACCTGTCGCCCCGTTGATCGTCAAGTGACTCGAGCTGGTACCAGCAAATTCTCATTTTTCCCCATCACGTGCAAGAGTAGCCCAGTGGGTCCTCCTTGCTCTAGGGATTCGCTGAGCATCATATCTTTCTTCCATCGCCTTCGTGAAGAGATCGGACCAGAGGGTCAGTGGCCTTTCTTTAGAGCGCTTGACGTCCTGAGGAATCCAGTCGGTAACGGCTCTCGTCATAAATGAACAACCAGCTGTTCATTTGACAGAGCGTTCATGGGCTTCCATGATCCACTCATAGCCAAGCATTTCCTTTTTCATGTGTTTAATATTGAATTGCACTGAGCTATCTAAAGTAGCTATGACGATTGCGACAGAACTTTTACCAACTTACTCTACATACTGGGTTCAGTGAACTCTAGCACCAAATGGATTTGATCCTATCAGAACAAGAAACCAGAGGTGGATTCGATCATTGTAAATGTAATGTGCTATTTTCTCCATATCTTTTCCTATATCCTTTTCGTCTAATTCTACAAAATGCATCCCCAAAGCACTTTTATTTGATTTTTGTTTCATCAATTTTCATCATAATGAATTCCCTTTTATATATACTCTGTGATGTACTCTATTCCAGTTGCTCGAAAAAATCCACAAGTGGAAGATAAGAGCTCAAATGTGGACGAAAAGCGATCATGCACTTGACTTGAGACGCAGGTGGATTCACGGAATGGACGCCATATCTCCATTTAGTAGAATTAAGCATATCTTCCGCATAGATAATCACCCAACAGCAAAAATGAATGAAGGCACTAATGGCACCTTTCTAGAGCAATCTATCTATTAGATCTTCTCTAAGATTTGGTTCCAGAGCCATAAACACTGAGTTTATTAACCAAAAGTCATTTAAATTGCTTGACAACATTATATAACAGTATACGCTACTGAACACATTCTGCTCTCTCAGAGTAGCAAATCAATACCGCTTTGTGCAATTTTCCCAGCTTCTTTTTGTACAGATTTTATCCAATTCCCACATTATGGCCGCACAACGAAGTCTTTATCGCAATTTGCTGCTTTGCGAGTTCGAATGGGGATACGATACACAGACCGCCTCCGACAACATCAACCATGCAAAGGCTCAAATAACTGTGACCAGACTTATAGCGTTCTGAATCTCTGATGAGTTTCGAGCCGGCAACGCCAATGTGAAGGACTAGCTCCTCTTCGGACGCCTACGTGGAGTTGATAGAGAATCTATCATCGAAGCAATTGGATTCGGCTTTGACTTTCAAGGAGTGAACCAGAGGTACGATCAACACGAAACGCTATTGTGAGCACCTGGACCGCCGCAATCGTACCATGTCACACCGACGTTGCCGCAATCTCATCCGTCTGTAGACGACAAAAGGCTGCATGTCGCCAAATCGGCAAAGGGGAAGTTTACCGAACTGGGCTAGGAGTTGCCGGATTATCCTCCGTATGGTGCTGACTTGTCGCCGTCTAACTATTACCTTTTCAGGTCACTGAAGCAATTGCTAAGCAATAAGTTTCGAGATGTCAATCATCTGTGTCGAGGATTGGTAACTTTTTTCAATCCAGAGATGATGAACACCTTGAGCGCGGTACCGATCTATTGCCTGTGAGATTGCAGAAATATGTTCACGTTGATAGTGCATACTTCAATGGTGTTGTTAAACAGTTTTAAATACTACTGGTTAACAAATTTAGTGTTCATTGTTTTAGTGTTGAAATTAATGAGAAGATCTAACAATTTTGATACCCCTACGAAGACATTTAGACGTCGATGGAAGTCTTATAATGAAGATATATTGCCGGCTGCAAACTTTGATCATTATAATTCAGCTCGCAATGAAGTTTTTAACCTTTTAGGAGGCGCGTTGACTTCTTGTGCGGCGAGCGTGTGCGTTACAGCGGCAATAAAGCAGTTTCCTACTGAAATACTCTTTCAATATAATTCCAAAAAAGAATGATTTAAGCTCAAAAAAGGGGTTGGTACGCCAGGGTCATACACCGGTGTTTCGGAGGTTCGTCCTCCTCATCAGTGACCCCCGCCCCACATTCAGCCCTGCATTGTAGCAAGGAGTGAGGCGTATGTGGTATGTGGTGATGGCATAGTGTACAATACACTGGTCTCATCACCATAAGGAGGACGAACCTCCGAAACACCGGTGTATGGCCCTGGTGTACCAACCTCGTTTAGGCTAAAAACATTCTTTTTTTTATTTGATTTTGAATGTTTATTACAAGGTCTTAGAAACAGTCGATTTAATAAAAGAACTTTGAGTTTTTTTCTCGTAATGAAGAAAAAAATCTTTGTTGTTAAATCAAAAATCGCTCGCCACTGGCGATATCGATTATCCTTCCATCCAGAAATGGATAGAGAAATTCAATAATGTTTTTTGATGTGCAAAACTTTGGAGTTTAGACGAGAATCGAACCCTCATTATATCCTTCTGGGGATGCGTACTAACCAATTGGATCAGCGACGCTCCTGTTCTGTTATCATTCTTTCTGCGATATAGAGTATCAACTCTAACAGCAACCAATAGTCAGCTGTTTGAATAACAAGAGTGATTGCAGAACAAGAGCCTCGTTAGAGCACGAGTACCCAAAGCGGGTGGGGTATCCCCATTCGAACTCGCAAAGCAGCAAATTGCGATAAAGGCTTCGTTGTGCGGCCATAATGTGGGAATTGGATAAAATCTGTACAAAAAGAAGCTGGGAAAATTGCACAAAGCGGTATTGATTTGCTACTCTGAGAGAGCAGAATGTGTTCAGTAGCGTATACTGTTATATAATGTTGTCAAGCAATTTAAATGACTTTTGGTTAATAAACTCAGTGTTTATGGCTCTGGAACCAAATCTTAGAGAAGATCTAATAGATAGATTGCTCTAGAAAGGTGCCATTAGTGCCTTCATTCATTTTTGCTGTTGGGTGATTATCTATGCGGAAGATATGCTTAATTCTACTAAGTGGAGATATGGCGTCCATTCGGTGAATCCACTTGCGTCTCGAGTCAAGTGCATGATCGCTTTTCGTCCACATTTGAGCTCTTATCTTCCACTTGTGGATTTTTTCGAGCAACTGGAATAGAGTACATCACAGAGTATATATAAAAGAAAATTCATTATGATGAAAATTGATGAAACAAAAACCAAATAAAAGTGCTTTGGGGATGCATTTTGTAGAATTAGACGAAAAGGATATAGGAAAAGATATGGAGAAAATAGCACATTACATTTACAATGATCGAATCCACCTCTGGTTTCTTGTTCTGATAGGATTAAATCCATTTGGTGCTAGAGTTCACTGAACCCAGTATGTAGAGTAAGTTGGTAAAAGTTCTGTCTCAATCGTCGTAGCTACTTTAGATAGCTCAGGGCAATTCAATATTCAACACATGAAAAAGGAAATGCTTGGCTATGAGTGGATCATGGAAGCCCATGAGCGCTCTATCAAATGAACAGCTGGTTGTTCATTTATGAAATCTTGCCATTATGGAGACGATCCGTATTGTGACATTGTGACACACGGCAATACATCAGCATACTGAAGTTAAAAAATTAAGGCATATACCGTCCTAAAGAAGAAATTATTGCTGAGTGTGGTTGTTTTGTTCGCATGGTGTATCGCCCCACTGAATTTGATTCGACTAAATTATGAAGAAAAACAGCACTGCAATAGGGAACTACTATAAATGGCCCATTTATACCATCTGAGAGATGACTTCAAAACGTCAGCCAAAACTCTTGATACGTCACAGTGAACTCATAAAAAAGAAAGATTAAAGTGTTTGACGCAGATCAGTCTCTGAGGGATACGCAGTGCACTTTGCTTCATGGAATATCGATAAAAGTGATTGAACGTACATTGGGCACAATGAATAATGTGTGGCCTAGCGATTGATCAAGCCATTTCTGCTTTGCCCCTAATCCAAGGCAAATCTGGAGCATTCGTCGACCCCGGAAGTGTCGGAGACTGGAAAAGTCCGGGGAGACGCATAGAACCACTGCGATCGATCACCTGTGTAGACATCCTTCCAACCGACTGTTTTTACACGTTGCTATAAACATTCAATATAGGAACAATATGAGAATGTTCAAAGCCTTGCCGAGGTTGCTATGTCTGTGGCTTACGTACGTTTTGGGGTATCGCCCACATCATCAGAGCCTCACGCCTCATACTCAGCCTACTTTATAGCAGGGCTGTAGAAATGTATTTTTAGTGATAGCACATGATTGTAGATTTCAACACTTCTTTCAGTTGATTGATTACGACTTGTAGTGAATGTATATATGCGCGATACTGCAGAAACGTGCGTAAGCCACTGATGTATCAACCTCGGAATGGTTTTATACATGCTCAAGACTGTACTGAATGTTTATGGCGAGCTTCAACAGTCGATTGGAAGGATGCCTACATACACTACCATCAGTAATCCACCGGATTAAAAAAATGATGAGATCCACAATCACGATCTGCCACCACACGTCTCCCCATCCCTGCCATAAAGTAGTGATGAGTATGGGGCGTGTGGTCCTTACGAAGCTGGAGATGCCGTCAAAATGTACGTAAGCCACAACATGTTAACGCCGAAAAGCTTTGAACATACAGACTTGATCACGCATGTGTTGCAGAGCACTATTAACCACTGGGCTATACGGCGTTAGCTTGAGAATAAGATGTTGACTATACACACCGACCTGAACCCTTGGACTTCGCAGGACTCAAATTCGTGCGACGACACATGACATTATAGCGCTAGTCATCTAGAATCTAAGGTTCCAAGTAGTTTTTTGTAGTGTCGTCGGGTTTATTTATCTCTAACGCAGATTCATGCTGCTTGCTTGTGGTGTTGAAAAATCGGGCTCAAAGACCAAACACAACAAACTCTGAGGATGTTAGGGTCTTCAGAATAGTGTCGTGGAAATTTAACTATGTATCCAAAGTAGCTTCTCGTATGGGTGAAACGTAGGTTCTAATCCGTGCTGAGGCTCAAAGTTCTGCATACCACTCAACTTTCTTGGATATTCGGTTTCCACTTCACTGATATTATATTTATACTAACGCATAGAGGATGCTCATCAAGTAAGCAGTTAATTACGAAGGATTAAAGAAAAAGCTATTGGCGTTTATTTCTTTCTTGCGGTGGCCTACCGCTGCATCAAGACAGTGCGGCTTATCCTCCCAAACGAACAGCATGAATTCGCGCTAGAGATAAATAAATCCGATGACACTACTGAGAACAGTGTAGAAGATTATATCTAGAAGACCGAGCGCTGTAATGTTGTGTACCGTTTGCATTAAAATAGTTTGATAAAGTTGGATTTTCAAATGTAAGAAGGTGTATAGCTTTTCAAAATTGGAGAACAAAAAATGCAGGTAAACAATATCACTGTTTCTACTTGATAACTTGGTGAGCCATGAGCGCGAGATCGAACCATCGGCCTTGCGTGTAATGTAGAGCACCTCTAACCATAGCGCCACATGCGCTCTTTATGTGATAATGATAACAACACTGAAATAAAATCTATAACGGAAAGTTGAACGAAAATGTCAACAAGGCAATAGGATTTTTTTGTTAAAGGGAGATATTTATTGCTCACTGACGACAGAGAATTTTCTCATCTTTATTCAGGCTTTTGGAAAGGATTTGATGGCACAAATTTCAAAATTTAAGCAACGTAAAATTTTTTTTTTAAGAATCTTGCTTTGAGTTCTGTAGCGGCAAAAGTGCGATGACGTTTCACAGTCGGCGCTTTTCGGCCCATTACTTAGTGAATAAGGCTTTTCCCCTATGGTTTTCAGCTTATTTGAACTACCGAGTGACTCCGGCCGTACGTCAACTAACCAAAGTTCACGTTTGTCACAGACGGAACTTCGATTTATGTTATCTACTGTATTTTAGAGAAACGGTATTTTCAAGATGTAAGCACGGCATTGAAATCAAAAAAGGTTATGCTATAGAATGATTACTAATAGTCCGAATAAGGAGCCCTGTTCGACAAGAAATACGTGCATCTGAGACACAGCTTATGGATTTTGCAGCTTTAGTGGGACTCGGGCTAGCTTCCGAATAATTATTAACACTCCTATAAAAACTTCTTCTCCGACAAATGTCGATTTTTGTTTGCCCTTATAATCGAAAAGAACCACTTTAGATTGGCTATGACTGTGATACTCCAAGATTTTCTCCATACGTTTGAACGCTTTTTGCTCGAAAGCTAAGGATGCTTAAACCTAGGCCTATTAGCGGCACTATAGAATGATGAAAAGCCTGTGCCTACAGAGCGACATAACAATGCTTTTAATACGACTACAATGCAAAAAACAACTTAGCAGAGGCTACGAAATGGAGAAAAAATTTCTATCAAATAACAGAATAGGAACATTTTAAAATATTCACTTTACGAACAAGAATTATATTAACAGAAAGCCAAAAGAAAAAAATACAACAGCAGGAAAAGAAACAAATCAGTCCGACAAACACACAGGGCAGTTCCTGCCCACTTTCTTTGGTCATGGAGTCCAGTAGTATCTGAAAGGTTTTGAACTTAGGGAAAAGGCATGGTCCGTGAAATTGGACATGAAAAGAAATAGTAACTCACAGTCGTTCTTTTGGCTCGGCTTTGCTTGATGATTAAAAAGGAAAGATTTTTGACATTGTGAAACGGCATATTAAGTGAAATCAAATTTCGAATAAAATGATAAATCACTTCTGTCTTCATGGACGTGGTGACGTTTGTCTTCATTGGCGCAGTCACATCTGCCTTGATTGGCGAGGCCTGATGTTTTCGCTGAAGAAAATCATGGTATAAGACTATTCAGTGAAGTTAGATATGTAATAAATTAGTGACTCACTACTTCTTTCGCTTTTTTGAAAGCAGCCTCCAATGAATTCGTACTCAGTATGTCAACTACGTTTTCTTGCTCTAGCGCTTTCAGAACGAAGCCGTGGTCTACGTCTTCCAGCAGAATCGCGCACATCATGTCGATCAGGCTTTTTTGGTGTCGTACTTCTTTCACGTAGGCGAGGTCCAGATTCGTTTACCAAATCTCTAGGAGAGTTGGCAGAGCACTCGTCGTTCGCTCCACTTTGTTCGCAAGTCAATTGCGCAACTTGACTCGAAAAAAAAATGCCTTAGCTTCATCATCACCTTCACGAGGTGTTCTAAACACTGTCCACTCGCGACCTGAAATCAGTAGCACACTACAGGTGGGATAGTATTTGAAATTTCGGCTTTCTATTAATCTTGGCATCAAGGTCAATTAATCAAGTATGAACACTTAACTGTTGATTTTTTTTTCGCAAAGTGATTCAAACTTTCCTGCGTACGTCTTCAAAAACTTCGTGAGGAGCAGCTTCAATCTCAAGAATTTCTCCATGTCGACTGATTCTTTCAGATAACATATACGAAAATTTATTACAGCTTGTTCAAAGAGAATGACTTAGTGAACAGTTGACAAGTGATTTTCATTTTGAGGAAAGAAGAAACACTAGCGAACTTAACTTGAAAGACAACCGTATAACCAAGACTTTCAAGCATTTCCCATTTCACTTGGTCCATCTGCTCTTCCAACTTTTCTAACTCAATTTGAGAAAGTTCATAAAATTTATCTGACAAAGATAATCATGATAATGGAAAATACCTAAACTCACGTGTAACTCTTCGCTTCGCTCTCGAAGTCTCTGCAAATCGTTAAGGAACTCGTCAGTAGACATCTGAAAGTCTTAAATTTCTCTACAAGAATGAGGGTTTGGAACCACACTTTGAGACAAAAAGCAAGATCAAAATGCAGTACTTTACAACTTGAATAAGACAAAGATAGAGGCTTTAAAATATTGGAGAGAGGTTGCCCCTGCACCCACATACGTAAATGAGGGACCTCGAATAGAACATGGATATAAAAATTTGTTAGCAATGATATGAATAAAGATGGGTAGCAACATTGTAACGAATGACAGCTGCATTTTTGATGCAATATTATAGGGTGTGAAAAAATGATGATCCTACGCTTATGACAAGGTATTAACTTCCTTCGTTCTCCTATTTTTTCGTTAATTTATCCGATTTCATAATCATTTTGGTAGAGGAAGAGCGCTTTCTATAATGTGAGTCTTCAATGAAGATGATCAACGATAACTCTTCCGACATGGTTAATGTAACACTTAGACCAAACGCGTCAATCCGATTTCTAGGGATTTACTCCATGTTGTACCACACGTACACTATCATTTGCGAGAGTACGGTGTTCATGGTCCGCGAGTCCAACGGTAAAACGATGATTTTGAAAAATCATTTTGCCAAATCGGAATTGATTACGGATTTTTGAATCAATACGACTTTCGTGTGACGAAGTGATTCGACGGTACATTATTGATTAATAAAATGCTTTCATTCTCTTCCATTGCCGTAAGTGCCGATATCTTTCACAATGTCATTATTTATATTGATCTGAGAGGTGAAAAAGGAAAAACAATGGACGGTGATCTGGTTCATAAAGAATGTATATACGAAGTAAGATATATTTCGGTATATATTGGCTGGATATACGAAGTAAGCAGAGATGATGTACTAGTAGGAAGAAATTAATAAGCATTTAAAAAAGAGCGGGATGATAAAGGAAGAGAACAAAGTGAGCGGGTAGCAACAATATATTCATCCTCAACTTTCGAACAGTCCTCTACAGTTTCGCTTATAATAGCATTCCTGATTGCAAGTCGAAAGGCTAAGACTGGTGCCATATATCGTTCGTTAAGGCCTCTTATACGGATGGACGTCTACAACATTACAAAACGTAAACTTAGAAGTTTTGGAAATAGCTAGTAAACGACATTAAGACAAGTAGAAAACCTTCTGACAAGCAAATTTTTTTGGAATAATGTAGATAAGAAATAACTGAGCGTTGTCGCGTAGACAAGTACTACGAGAACTGCTCGGCGCCTTTTCAGAAGCCGTGACAGCTTAGATACGATTGCTTAGCATCTTATCGTGATTTTTTTTTCTTTTCTTCGTTTTTTTTACTCGTTTACCTGACGTAGGAGTTCTCTGAGACGGCTGGTACAGCCGTCTATCATAGGCAACAAACACTATCACCTAAAATTTCGCTCTAGCTCTCCTCGCAGGTATCAGCCACTAACTGCTCTTTTCCCTCATCAAGGATTCGCTCTAGACCTCGTACCAAGCCACGGAGATGCTAAAGGAAATGCAAAGCCACAGAATGCGGTCTAGAAATAACTGGTAGTCGGACCTGAAAAAAGCTGCCCCTACTGCTCTAATGGTAGCTTTTGAGCTGCTTGGCATGGGGTAGCAGTAGATCTCATTTGAGGCCCTCATGAAGAACAGAGGAATTTTTGTGAGAAAAAAATTTGAGAAAAAAAGTGACAAAAGCCGACAGTGATAGGGCGAAAGTCGACTGGCCATAATATCGACGATCGCACTTCAGAATATTGAGTACTGAAGAAAATCGATGAAGGACCACCGTCGTCTGAGAGTGACGCCGTGTGATCAAGTGTGAACTCGTCCCATTACGAAATTCCCGCCTTTGGTGCGAACGAGCGGTAGGCTCACCTTCAGAAGAATGGAATTCTTATGAGAGGAGCGCAATCCGGTCACGAGTTCCTGAGCGTCCGTTTGGAATTTATACTTGATTGTAGGTCTTTTCGTACTAGAACTCATTCACTGAAAAACGTTTAAATTTCAGAAATATCGTCGCATTCCTGAAAATCTAGATTTTTACTTCCTCTAAATGAAAAAATGGCTAATTTACACCAGCGAATGTGTCGAATACGTTTCTATGTGTTTTTTAATGAAAGAAGAAAACTTTTACCCTAAAGTTGTTTCAAAGACGAGGACAAATATTCTTTTTTGGTTTTATTTAAGGTTCCTTTTTTATGTACATCATAAATCAATTACAGGTTATCCGCACATATCAATTTTATGTTTTTAGGCCTATGCAGGGATTCTCTAGAACCGACTGGTCGACACACCAAAGTTTTCTATTTCGTTAAGAGAACCGTCTACATCTGATGGACTTCGATAGATTAAAAGGTGAGGCACGTCGAAGCTCGAAACATCTGACAAAGACAATTTCTCTTTGTTTTTCTTTTTGCAATAATTCACTGAGCAGAAATTTTTATAGGAGTGTGAGGAACCATTAGCAAGCTGAAATCTCTGGCTACAACCCTGCATTGCCGGTTTTACAGAACATCCTTCTATAACATTGTAGCATCCAGAATAAAAGTTTGTTTCACATTCGCCTCTCACCTTCATTTTGATCACACGTATAATTCGCTGGGAGCGCGAAGAGCATATCAACTTGTAGAGAATTTCCCGTGCTATCAGAACATGCGTATTCATCTAAACTTTTTGTCGATGGGATGAAAAAATCCGCAATTCAATAGCAGTGACTATATATTAAATTAAAATTATATACTATACTATAAAACTGGAAAAAAAATAAAATAAACTTAAAACTAACTTAAAACTAACTTGAACTGACTTAAACTATATATTAATTACCACAATTATATTAAAAGTTCTTTGTACACCTGAAATCTTTGTCATTGATTAGTAAAAACTGCTGAGATTACAAGTTGTTTTATCAAAGCCGTCAGAGAGGGTACTCTTAAATTTTTTTGGTACCTAGAAAAGCGCGTTGTTTGTGTTGAACTACCAGCAATGTGTTGCCTAATTCTTGTTGAATATGTTCTTCACTGAAGACTACGTTGTACAAAAGGCAGTGTCTTCCAGGCTAATCACTTCAACATTATCGCTGTAAAGTGAAACTTGGCGTAAATCTATGCCACTAACAGCTCAGATATACCAGCTTAGCTGGCTTCTTGTATAACTCAGAAGCAGATGCAAAAAGCCTCTGCTGAAGTGTCTGATGTTTCTCGAGCAATCAAGGCCTCGAAAATGAGTTGAAATGGAAAAGGAACTAGGATGAGTTTAGGATGAATTGGTGCATATTTGAGAAATTATTTATTCTTTATTTATTTACACGACCAGTCATCACAGTTCTTATTGTGCGGATTTACAGTACTTCTAGCACTCGATTCCTTTTTGGTCTTCTTCTTGAATGTCGCAGAATACTCGCTGAGCGAGTCTCTTTGCAATCTCGAGGATAGCCTGGCTATGGCGTTTCATAGGGCGTACATGTTGAATGCCGGAAAGTGTTGAGGGGAGGAATTCGCTTCCACGCGCTCCTCGACCAATATCACAACCAGTCGGCCACAGCGCCCACTTAATATTTGAGAGACTTGGTGATCGAGTGGAATAGAATTAGGCGGCTAATTGACAGTGCATAATGACTGAACTCAAATATGTTTAACTAAAATTACACTAACTGTCAACTTTGTACAGGCATTTCAGCGATTTGACGACATCAGCTGGCAAGGAAATGTGTACGAATGTGAGACTCGCTCGCGACAGCACAAATTTTCCCTTGTCAGAGGTCAGTCTCATTGGTTCAATTCGTTCCCTAATTGCACTCCAAAATTTTCCATATCCCCGTGGTTTCATTCTACAGGATACTACAGCACTTTTTTTTATATGTGACGATTTATGTAGAAAAAATGCTCATTTATTCTTTATTGTCCATAAGTGCTGATTGGCTAATTGAAGTATTAACCCTTTGCGAACCACAACGACGAAAGGGGGACTGTTTTGACCCCCAACATTTCAGAGATCATTTCCACAGAACAGAGCTTTCTTTGCTATATTTTCAAGAGTCATTCGAAAGCCCAAATTTTGGTGACTCAAACACTATACTTAGTTACAATATATCATAACATTCGTTCCGAGTGTTTTCTTAAAACCACAGCTCAAATTTCAAAATGCCTTGCGATCATTTTTGAGCCACGCATATTAGTGGTCTGTCAAACAGCTCTGACTTATAGAGCCCGATGCGAGTGTTTCGATCTTTGCGATCTTGTGAGTCGAGCAGTTTACCCTTTTTCGTCTTTTGCTAATCTCTGTGGGTGCTCCAGTCCCTACACTAAGACTATTCGAGTACAACACTCTGTGTTTGGTGAGTTTTCTATTGAACATAGAGTGTAAAGCGTTCGTCGTCGCTAACTCTTAATGTGGGGACTGGAGCACCCACAGAGATTAGCAAAAGACGAGAAAGGGCAACTGCCCGACTCACGAGATCGCAAGGTCGAGGCATGTGTATCGAGCTCTATAAGTCAGCCCTGTTTGACAGACCACTGAAATGCGTGGCTCAAAAATGACTGCAAGGCATTTGCTTGGTTTCTTGTAACAACGAAAATAAAATTAAATTTCACACTCGTAGTGCTTTGTTTGTTTGCACGGCCTGTATTTGCGTGTTGCTTTTTATTAGGATATACTACTACTTATTCAGTAGCACATTTCGTGGTGATTTTCGCAGCTATATCTGGTTTTCGAAAAGATAACTGCAATGCTCCATAGACCGGAAAAAAGGTACGTATCACGTCCGGGATTTATTTCACATTAAAGAGTTATATACGAGCGAAAAGTATGTGAGAGTGTAGAGAAGATTATATAGTATCAGACTAGGACAAACAACCCTAAATCATTTCTAAACGCAGGAAAAAATTCTTTTATAAAGAGCGATGATCTCGCGCGCTTGCGAAACTCGATGAAACTGTGGTTCGCGAAGGGTCAAAACAAGTCTTTGTATAGACCCCATTAGTAGTTTTCCACTGTACTTCCTACTGATGTCCTTCTCTTCAACGTCACAAAGTGTTGAGCACTTTGGAGCAGTGGCTAGAAGTGTTCTGAGTCGCACACAAACAAGGTCGTCGATTCGATCTCGCTCATATCTCACGAAGCCATCCACCCCTTCGGGGTGGGTGAAGGGTATCAGACTGGTATCCAGACGTCTGTAGGAGTATAAGCAGCACTGACTCGATTTAGCGTAGACCACCACAAGTCATTGTAGAGGGTAGAATTGTGTTCAGTTTCCTTCACGATGGTACGAATGGAGGCGAATGCATGGCGCACCCCTCAAGAATCGGCCGACGCCGCAAGCTTCATCTTTCTATCCTTCATAAAATGCCACTCTCTAGTGACCGTTGACTTATCTTGCGCCTGACACGTATGTATCGAATCGCTCTGAAGAGAATTTCTACACATTTAGTTTCGGAATCTCAGATGGAACTGAAAGTGAGTGTAGATGGTGTTGAATGCAGTTTCCGGTGTTTTACACGATACTATCTGTGCGCAGATTATTTATGCTATCGCACATGCAACAAGCCAAAAAGGACGATTTGTCATGATCGAGAAGTCCAGAAAAAGGTCTCATGCTTTTCGTTTTAAGTGTTCTCTAAAAACCGCTCTCAAATTTCAATATACCTGAAAATCATTATTTTGAGCCATGCATGTGGTCTATTATAGGGCAACTTATAGACCCCGATACACGTGGTTTCGACCTTCTAGTCATATCATTTGTGCAGTAACCTTCTTCTATATTTTAGCCAATCCTCTAGGCGGAACCCAAGCCTCATATAGAGTTAGTGCTAGCGATTTTTTTACACGTTCTTTTGAGTGAAAATATTACTGAGTGGACAGTGTTTCACACTCGATTGCTCTTGACTGGCATCGTTAAATATATATATATATGTATATATATACACATAAGTATATAACATATCTTTCGTTTCAAGTGTTTTTTTTGAAACCATGAAAGACCGTAAGAGTTCTCCTGCGCCAAGTATATTTAAGGGGTTGAGTTCTTCGAGAGGATTGGCTAAAATAAGGGGGATTACAGACTGGCTAATGAGACTATCAAGGTCGAGACCCGCGTAACGGGCTCTATAATTTACACTTTAAACAGGCTACATGCATGGCTAAAAAATGATGATCAGGGATATTACAAAAGGTTTTATTTTATCTGTTTACTAATTGTGAACTGAGCGCGTGTGGTGCAGAGGTGAGAGGTACTCTGCGTCGCACACATGATCGATTAATCGATAGTCGGTGGCTCGATCCCTCCTCAAGACTCGGCAAGCCTTACATTTTTCTGGAATCGGTGAATTAGCATCAGATTTATCCAGAAGGATAGAGCACTATCTTGATAGGACGCGATAGGCCACTGCGACTCATTGTAATAGGCGAGATATACATTCGATCACATCAAACAATATCACGATTTCTGGGAAATGCAAGCAACTTCATTAATGCATGACACTTTCCCTAGAAATTGATCAAAACCTAGGGCTTTATCCCGTTTCTATCCTTTAGCTGTGATAGTGTCGTTGAATTTGACCGAGTATTCATCAAAATGGTTTTGCGAACACTTCTTTCAGGAACGTCGCCTGTCACCGATTGACAAGCCTGTTGAGTTGCTGGAAAAGTGGCGAGAGCACAGATGGAATGTATAAATCGTTTTGAAAAAAATTGATGAAAAAGGTGAGATTAGTACATATGGAAGCGCTTTCTAATCGTCAGGACTACGACAGCCAGAAAACTTGTAAATGAAGACTGAAATTACATCTCGTTCACGTCTACTTGTACATCTTACAATTGATTTCTTCGCAACGATGCCATTATGTGCCTGCTAATCATTTTTGAGCCATGCGTGTGATCTGTTATAAGGCAACTTATAGAGCTCAATACACGTGTTTCGACCTTGACAGTCTTATCAGTCGGGCGTACTCTTCGTCTTATAATAATTCATTCAGGTGTAACCTAACTCCTATATACACTTGGCGAAGGCGAACAATATGCACGTGCCATTGAGTGAAAATATCACTGAATGGACAATGTTTTACACTCGATTGCTCTTGGCAGGTATCGTTAGTAAATCGTATCTTTCGTTTCGTGTGTCCCCCTGAGATGATTGGGTAAAGGCGAGGGATGCCGCCGGACTGACGAGATGTCAAGGTCGAAACACGTGCACCGGGCTCTATAACTTGTCCTATCACAGAACACATGCATGGCTGAAGAATCATTGTCAGGCATAATAACATTAGAGCGTGGTCTTAGGAAAGTACTCGAAACGAAAAGTAGAATACCAGCACATATACACAATAATGGTGAGTAATGTGCAAAACTTTTGTGTCATGCGGGACTTGAACCCGCACTTGACGCCATTCGGAGATGCATGCTTTATCCCTAGCACCCTTTAACACTTTTTTGCTTCAACCCTTGCACTAGCGGTGTCTGTTTTACCAAACACTCTTCTACACAATTACGTCCTCAACATATATGTCCAAAATCTGTTTGCGTTACTGGATTCAATGTCGATATCGAATGCCAGACGGAAACTGTTGGCGATTGGTTGCTGACAGATTGAGTGATGTATCGTGAAAAGAGTGATGAGCAAAACAGATGTCGTAATGCAACGGTTAGAGCACAGGTCCGTCGTTAGGGCGAAATGCGGGTTCGAGCCCCGCCTTACACGAATGCATTGCGCACCACTCCATTTCATTGGCTATTTTAGAACATTATACCACCGCTATAAAGCGTTTAAATGAATAGAATTCTTGTTTTTATCGGATACAACCATAGACCTAATAATGTCCTTAGATCAGTATAATCGATCATTTCAGAACGAACTGTGGAATTTCCTTGTAGCCCTTCTTCAACTACTTCTCAGATTCTCTGATAGCTTCATGGCTTCCTCTGTCTCAACATGTGTGTACTTTTTTCACTCTCAGAACCGAGAATTTCCCATGTCTCATTGTTGTTGTCGTTTTGTTCTGAATAATCCTACCTGTTAAGGCGTTAGCACAACTTCACAGCCCAGTGTTTCTTCGAGATTGCCAGATCGTAAACGACCACCTCCACCAGGCACGTCTCCTTTCTTTCACATACAAATTTAGTATTAGCTGTTAATGTCTTTTGTTGTCCAACAATGGACCCGTTCAGTCTGATTCAATTCTCTATCTTTACTGCTATTTAGAAGTGGTTTTACATTAGGGATATTAAACTAAGAGTACTGAGGCGTATGCTAATCACTCGACATCAGACGGGAGTTGAACTCACGTCGTTTTTCCTATAACAGGGGTGCGTGTGAAAAGCTCGTCTAACTCTCACCAAATGTGGGGTGCTTTGCAAATTATCCAATACTCGTACATTAACACTTTAGAGGCGGCAATTGATTGATCGCACAGCTCAACTCACAATAGGCGCGCGGTTTTGGTCATTCTGTAAGGATTTTTTCCTCGTTTGGAAAAGAAAACCTTAGGTCTTTTGTGTTACTCTGATACTTCATGATTTTCTCTACATGCTTTTATGTTTATCGTGCATATATAACTATTCTGTACGGTAATAGCTTTGAGTGCGAAACATAGTTTTGTTTTCGCTTTTACAGCGTTCTGTGGTAACCTTTCAAAAACTGATTACAGCATCGAAATCCTGAGATTTGCGCTAACGAGTGGCAAGTAAAAGTTTAGCGAAGAGCCATATACAAGCCCCAACCGAGCAAATCATGCTAGCTATGTGTGAAACATGACATTTTCGTTGTTACATCGTAATGAAAGGCTTTTAAAGAAACCAAGTATATTGTTGAAATCACAGAGATTTGAAATTTCAAACAATCGTGTACTGCAGCTGGTACACGTCGCCATCTAAGGTTTTCCATGAAATCGATAGATTTCAGTGTCTGCAGATTACATTGTTGTCATGGAGCAAAAATTCGCATCGATCGGTCGTAGTGCAAATCTTAATTCGACGTTATCAACTATCCAAGATGAAGACAGTTCAGATGCTTAGATGTCTCTGAGTCAGAACGATTTACTTGTTCTCATGGAGAAGCAACGGTTAGTTTGCGTAAAATACATATTATCGTTTTGAATTAAATGGTTCTCTAACAAAGAGGTGTAGGACGGAAAACGGCTCAAGAAATGAAGCAATTGGTTTTAAAGGCAGATGATCGAAAAGTAAAGAGAAAATTTTCTTAACACTGAGTTGACAATACCATTTGAAGCAGAGCTGATCAAGAACTGTTGCAACTTCAGCGTCAGCATGTCGGTTGAACTTACATAGATTGTTTTTCTTTCCAGAAATTCGAAACACGGTTATCCTATCTGTGTCTACTTTGATTCTATTTCCTATTCACTTCTTGTATATACCCTCGTGTTTTCAACCTTTTCTGAAATCACTTCCTCACGAACTGTTGGATATAATACGAATGATGTACGCAATGATGTTGAGTGATGTGCAAAACTTTTGCGTCAGGCAAGGCTTGAACCAACCGCATTTCATCCTATCCGGGGGCGCGCCTTGCATTTTAGCGTAGAAAAGGGATAGTAAAACCGGCGTCGGCACTGCAACGGAATAAAACGCCACGCCGCAGGATAAGGTGAAATGCAGGTTCGAGTCTCGTCTGACGCAAAAGATTTGCACATCTCTCAACATCATTAAGTATATCTGTATCATCGTACCACCACAGTAAAGCGATTAAATTTTGTGAAAATTATTGCTAGAAGTGGTGTTTACACAAAAATATTAACATTGATGAACGACCATTCTTATACTAATAATATGTAGAAGAAATGTTCGGCATGATTTTTTTACAGAACTCACATAAGTCTTTATTGGGTGATTTGAGCGTTCATTTTGTTTTGATTCAAGTAGAAATTTACACGGTTTCTGTTATACAAACGTTCTGAGAGAAGAACCCATATTGGGAATGTGTAGACTTCCTCAGGGTAACTGCCAAAAAGTCGGAAGTGGTGGCGTTGAGGCTTTTGAGATGGATTCGTATTAACGGCTTCCCACGCTGTGGAGAGGCCTCGATTCGCTCTGTTATAATTAGTACTTCAGCAATATATGAGCACTAATAATCACATCTGTCTACATTTCTTCTTATAATTTGTATCCTGTATTACAGGAGAATCTCCGAAATGTTTTGACACTCATTCAAGATTTTGACTGGCCGCAGCAGTTTCAGAAGCGGCTGAAGAAGCCACATAAATTACGTGCTGCTATCGAAGCAGTGAAGGAGACGATTAATAAAACGATGATGTCATTAGCTATTTTTCTGTCTATTATAAGCAACAGATTGCATTCTGGACTGAATATCCTTATGAGGAATCATGAGAGCAGTGACTTTCTTGCTGCGCTTCAGCGTTTGCTGAATTGGGAAGACTAGTGTCTGCTAATTTACCACTGCGCTTTTTTTCATTTAAAACTTGCCCGCGGTCGGTACTTTTTTCCCTAAAATTCGATAGCTAACGTTTCGGAGGCACGTCTTTGCTAAAGTGCAGACGTTTATGCCTTTCTAATTATACAGTTAATATTTCGGATGCATCGAAACTCTAATAGAAAAGAAATCAGCAGTCTAGTCATTCTGAAATGCCCCATTTTATTTAGAGTTATATGAGAGTGGTTATATGTGAGGTGTGACAAGTGCCATATCACTTCTTATGTTTAGGCATTTGCCTAACCTATTCATTTCAGGCCTTTTGCGGTTTATCCAAAAAGTTTCAAGGGTTTTTCGCGACGATGTTCTTGACTCCTGTCTCATGATTACCACATCAAAGTCCGTATCGTCATCTTTTTCCACTCAGTGCCCCCCCCCCCCCCCAAAGAGCTTAGTTATTACGCTGTTGGCTTTCCCATCTGAGTTTTCTTTGATGCGACTCCAAATTGGTCTTGCTGGCTCGCCAATTCATTCTTCACTGCGTGTTGTACAACAGATTAGGTATATCGTGCCCGAATTCAAGCAGTCTCTTTCTTTACCATTACGGCACTTTTCACAGTTGATAGTCTTACATAGGCCTTCGTGCAAATGATTCCGAACCAACTGGCGACGTAAGTTATTAGAAGGTATTTCTATGATTCTCACGGAGTTTTCCAGACCACTATTTCCTGAACATCTTTTTATAGCTGCGCTTACTTCGTCTGTCATGAAAGGTGGTATTGAAAATATCTTACCATCTAGGCTTGGAACATCATCGTTTTCGTTAATAATGTTATGGGCATACCTCTCCTTATTCACCTAACCTCAGTGGGTGCTCTTTCGTAGCCATTTGAAATGCATATCTTTCGCGTCAGACGAAGTGACTCTTGTCTCCACTCACTCCCCGTACAAACACCTGTAGCCGTCCGGTACATGTTTCGAACGAGCGCTCTTTTCGTGTGTGAGGGTTGGGAAGAATACTAGTGCACTAATATGTTCTTGTCACTTGGTTTTTGCATACCATTCTTTTATGTGGCCACTTTCGGGGAAAGTGATTTCAACGTTTAAAAATGGAAGCCAGTTTTTTCCTAAACTTCTCCAGTTCGAATTTATGTTTTCCGACTGTCTGTTCAAAAAACAAAACATATGCTAACCTTTTCCTGTGTCGAGCAGATGATGAGACAGACATCTATGTATCGACAGTAGAGTAAGTCGTCTACTCGACACAGGAGAAGCTGGACATATATTTTCATCTTCTCAATAGCAGTTGGAACACATAAAGTGTACACGGGAGAAGCTTGGAGAAAATTGGCTTTAGTTCAAAATCACTCATCTGAAAGTGGCCACACAGCAAAATGGTATCGCATATCGAGTAATAAAAACATAATAGTGCGCTACCTTTCTGCACATCCCTCACACACGAAAAGAGCACTCGTCTGAAACATGTATCGGACTGCTACAAGTGAGTACGGGGAGGAAGAGAGAGAAGAGTCACTACGTTTGCCACGAAAGATAGCCATTTCAAATGGCTACGAAGGAGCAGCCACTGAAATTAAGTGAATAAGGAGAGGCAGACTTCATAACATTATTAACAAGAACAATGTTGTTTCAAACCTAGATGGGGAGATATTTTTGAAACTACCTTTCAAAAACTACGAAGGTGGTTCGACAAGACAATGCACTTCCACCAAAATTATTTCTTGCCACCCTCCAAAATGTCATACGAACATTAAAATGGGACGATATGAGAATGGAAACTGATTGCGGACAATTGAACTACCTTCGCTTTACTGATAATATCGTCCTCATAATACCAAGCATCAGCCAAGGAAAGGAACGTTGACCGATTTCGACAACGCCTGTGGAAGGACGGTCTTCGAGCAAATCTCACGAAAACGATGTTCATGAGAAACAGATGGATCTTGAATGCCTCATTTACGCTCAGCGAGACGAACTTCTCCGAATGCTCCAGTTACGTCTATATAAATTGTGAAATTGACATGATGAACGACCAAGCCCCAGAGTTGAGCAGGAGGAAGGTTCAAGAGCATCAAAGATGTATTAAAGAGGACAAAGAACCCTGACTCCGTGCCCACTTTTTCGACTAGATGATTATCCCTCTCCTGACATATGCATCAGAAACCTGGTCGCTACGTTAGCAGGATGAAGGATTATGGCGTCATTGAACGCGCAGAAGAAAGGTCGATGTTAGGTGTATCCCGAATTCCGCAAATGAGAGAAAGGATCCGAAGTTCCGACCTACGTCAAAGATTGAAGATCAGAGACGCCATTCTACACGCTAGGATATCGAAATAAGGTGAGCCGGACACATGATGCGCTTCAACGACAACCGATGGACGGGAGCCGTTACTGACTGGGTTCCTCGGAACATGAAGCGCTCTGCAGGAAGACTACCGACCCGTTGGTCCGACTTTTTTGCGAAAGATATAGAAGAAAGTTATGATGCTCAGCGAATTCCTATAGCCAGGAAGACTCACTGGGATACTCTTGCACGCGGTAGAGAAAAATAGAAGTGTTGTTGGTACCCACTCGAGTCACTCGACGATTAACGGGAAGACAGGTGATGCAGGTGATACCTTACATAACGAACGAAGTAAGCGCGGCTATAGAAAGATATTTAAGAAACAGTGATTTGGAACAATCCGTAAGAATCATAGAAACTTCTCCGCATAACTTACATCTCCAACTGGTTCGAAATCACTTGTACGACCGTCTATGTAAGACTGACAATTATAAAGTATGCCCTAATGGTAGGGGAGGAGATTGCATGACTTCGGGTACAATATACCTAATCTCTTGCACAAAATGCTTTGAAGAATATACTGATGAGACGAAAAGACCACTTTGGATCCGCATCAAAGAACACTTATGTAGGAAAACCACCAGAGAAACAAGTAAGCCTTTGCGGGCGCACAGAGTAGACAAACATGACTGACGCTACGGATCTTGATGTGGTAGTAAGAATCGTGGGACAGAGGTCAAGAACATCGTTGCGGAAAATTTTTGAAACTTTTTGGATAAACTGCAAGAAACCGTAAATGAACAGGAGAGGCGAACGCCTAAACATAACAAGTGATATGGCACCATATCGCAGATTTATCTTCTAGTCTGAGTGCGGTTCATTTTCCCATAGTGTCACACCTCTCATATAACTCTGGATAAGATGGAGTTTTTCAGAATGAGCAGACTGCTAATTTCTTATCCATTGGATTTTTGATGTGTCCAAAATATTAATCGAGTAATCAGATATGATATAATATAGACGCCTTCAGTCTCTAACGAAGGCGTTGCCGCCGAAACGTTAGCTGTCAAATTTCGAGAAAAAAAGGTACCAGCTGCGTGCAAGTTTTGAATGAGGGAAGCTACAGTTTGTAAAAAATTTTACATTTTTTAGTCATGCCGTGGTTTAAAGATAGTCGTACTTTTGATTTTTCACTGTTGTTCGTAAACTGAAGTATTGAAACTGTTTTCTGGTATGATGATAACGTCAAACGGGAACTTTGGGAAATTTCTAATGTGGTTGTACTCTGCGCTAAGCTTTCCAAGATTTTGATCAGCAAGGTGGTTATATTGATATCGTCATTATGAAACCCAACTTCAAAGGATGAAAAGAATAGTGCTTTCGGCGTTGATCAATCCTTGAGGGATATGTCATGCGCTCGTTTTCATCTAGCATTGTTTGAGGTGAATTCATGCATATCTAGTTTACGATTACTTGCGGTAGCCTACCAATGTCTCAAATCAGTGTTGCTATCAAGTTTGGCACCAATTCACCTCCCTCGAAGAGATGGAAGACTTGACGAGCCTAGAACGCGCGGGATTCAACCATTGACCATCAACTGGTCGACCACGTGGTGTCGCAGAGCACCTCTAACCACTGCGCCGCACGCTCTCTTAAGAAGCCTATCATTCTGTTTTTAGATTGTAAGATAATTCTCTCAACGTTGATCAATTAGTGAGTGATGCGCCAGGCATTCGTCTCAATCTTTCGATTTTTTTGAGGTGATTGAATGCCTATCTTCCATTTACAATGACTCGCGATAACCGACTGATGTATCAAGTCAGTGTTGCTTATTCTCTCAGACATGTCCACTACAAACTTACCTCACCTCAAAGGGTAAAGTTTTGTGAGCCATAAGTGCGAGATTAAAACATTGACCTTGTGCGCCACGCAGAGCATCTATAACTACTCCGCCATATGCGCCATTCTAATAGTGTTTAATTCGGAGTGCATGATTAGCTATTCACACAGAACAAGAAATATATATGTTCAAAATGATAGATTTTTTTCTCATTATAGTGGCGTAGAAGAGATGCTGTTTAATAAGGCAGGACCACAAAAGAAAATTTCCGAGTTGAATGAATTGCAGTCATCACCTCCATGAGCGGCAACTATTTTACCAATCAGCTCATCGACTTCTTCTCCAACGTTAAAGCATGTTGAACCTCTTTATCACTTCAGTCTTTACAAACTTGTATCAACTACGGATTTAGTTATCGTTCACTTCAAAAGAAAAAAAACTTGCTTACCCATTTTCAATCGCACTTCACTCTTTACTTGACTGTGTCCTGAAATTTCATTTAATTCCTCATTATTCTTGAGTTGGTAATGTGCTGAATTCTCACGTGATACCTTACTATTTTAGAATTGGTATTCTACTTTGGTTTTTCACTAAAATTTCCGCGTTTTCATGATAGTTTTAGTTGGTCTTGCGATTGTGATCTTTTGATAGTGCAGCTTTACGCACTTTTCTGTTCCCTCAAAGTCGAATACATGTCTCATCCCATTCGATAACTCATTCCATAGCAGTTCTTGCGAAGCTATACGCTCTACATATTTGTATTTTCATATATTGTTTTTTGTTATTATTGCGTTGTTCCATGAGTTTTCGCACCAGAGCAATATACATCAAGATTATTGAAAACTAAATGAAATTGCATGATTTTGGTACTACTCAATTTCGCATTTTCTTGCAAACATTTCGGTATACAGTTTGCTTATACTTGCTTCAAGACAGAGCTGTATTGGGAACAATTTCGTTTGTTGCTCATGCACCAATGACGCGTAGAGAAAAACGATGTGGCGGAGCTCTAGATTAATGAAGCTTAGGGCAACACTTGACCCGTCCACAAAAAGCTCCATTGATCTTGCGCGCTGCTTCACTAGCATTTTCCTATACGCGACATTCGTGCATGAGTAGCAAGCGAATTCGTTTTGACGGCTCCATCTTGAAGCAAGTATAAGAAAGTTGTTTACGAAAATGTTCATAAGAAAATGCGCAATAGGACTATACCAAAAAAATGTCGTTTTGATTACTTGTGGTTGATAAATTTGATGTAGATTGCTTTAGTGCTAAAACATGTAGAACGTCCTAATGTTATGCTCAAATACGAAATCGTCATCACTTACTTTTAAGTACTGCGTATTAAAACCAATTATATACTTGTTTCGTTGAAACATCTTGCTTGTAATACGATTTTGAAGTAAATTTTTTGCTCATAGTGGTATTGTTCGCTTGGAGATCTACAGTTTTGGTTTTTTAATATAGAGTTTATATTGGCGAGACTTTTTTGAGAATCATATTGTCAGATAAGGTGAAGTGATTTACTAGTCTTTTATGACAGAACCAACAATCACCTGTAAAAGTGCTCGTCGATGATCTGTCATTTGTTTTTTTACGCTTGAACATCCTTTCTTCTACACCTCCGCTTGGTTTCTCTAAGTTATTAGCTGAGTAATGTGCTGTCACGCGTTGGACTTCCAAGTTGAGGCCGCTTTTCTTTGAAGTTGCGAGTTGCACTTCAAGGTTTGGAGGGCTGAACTTTAGACTGTGTGGCCGATTGGTCTTCTGCCAACTCGTGTCTTGTAACGGACAAGAGCACAAAGTTCATATCTTTCATATGGTTATACCAAACAATGGGGTAGAACCAAATAGTGGAGTGCACCAGACAACCTATAATATATACACATCACTATGATATTAACATAGTGACAGTATGTACGTGATATTCGCCTTGGAATACAAGCACCGACGGTGAGATCCAGTGGGTGAATATACTGTGTGATAACAGTGGGGTCACTGTAGATTATATATAGGCTGAACTCCTTAACAGAGGGTGATAGGCCGAGCATAGCCTAGGTGAATTCGCTTCGACACGGAAGCGCTATGTTCAACAGTTATGTGAAGGCAACCTTATGATGGCATTTGATACACGACTACGAGATTTATGAAGAGAGCAACAATGGATCAATAACGAATTGAGTGGTGGTCTGGATGAGGTCAAACGACCGTTCGGATGATGTGATCGAACTGATTGTTGAGGTTGGCGGCAGCTGAGTGTCGCCCTTGCCACTTGGACCATTTTCTGACTAAAGTCCTTGAACCTCTACGATGCCATTTGCTCTCTAAGGTCAAGGACCATCTGCGTTGCCTAAATATCATGCAGATCCCGAAAAGATAGCAAGCTCCCTTGGGAGGTTTGCTATAGTTCAGATTTGATGGCATCCATAGAGAATCGAGGTTGACGAGGATTCTTACGCGTTCTTGTGTAAAAAAAGCTATTCAACGTGGGAAGGAGAGTTATAAAATCAAAGTGCAACTCCATAATAGATATAGATTGCGCAAGACTACTTAGCTGTGATTATCCTAGTGTTATGATATTTCAAACATCACCTAGAGAATTGAGTAGTTAGCAAAAATTCGACCGCAGATGTGAGAACGCGCGTTTAACCTATACCGGAACGTTCAATGGCGTGATGATCATTGATTTTCAAGCATATTGACGCGTAATCACTGTTCTCCCTCTTTGAGGGATACCGCCCGGTTAGTTGCGAGAGCCACGTGGCACGCCTTAGGTGGTGTATAGGCAATAAACGAGAATCAAAAGCCCGTGTGCTTCCCAGAGACACAGCTGGATTCAGGGAACAAGCTCCTTGCTTCTGCAGAGTCATTTGATAAAACTCTATTTCTGCTAGTCAAATCGACCAGAGCTTGCAATCAAGCCGGTGGGAAGCACATTGGAGCGGTTAGCAGTCGCCTTCAACAAATAAGCTCCTCCCGCGCCTCCGAGAGAGACCGGCAAGCAACTCGTGCGTACCCAGCCCCCACGTTCAGAGCCTAGGAAGTTATACCTCGGGTATCAAAGTGATAAAACAGCCATAAATGTGAGCCTCATTCCCCTGACCGCGAGGGAGCCTCAGTACGGCAGGGCTGGATAGGGCGAGTACGAAGAGGCTGCTGAATCTCTATGACAAACAAGGCTGACAAAGTCGAACTGGACTGAAATGACGATCTGTACCTACAATGCACTAATACGTGCTCAGAAATCCGCTGTAGAAGATATAGCTTTGAGTAGGAAGGATAAGTCATGACGTCAATGGCTTGGCTGAGACGATAAGACGCCATCTTTTCACACTGTTTATGACACCGGAGAAGAACTGTTTCTTGGAACATTCGATAAAGAGTTGTCGGCGGCGTTAGCGTCCTCGTCAAATCGAATTTGACCGTGGACATCAATTCGTCTGAACAGTTACAACCCGGATCGGACGATTACGATTGAAACGATATGATTCAGTGCCGGCTTAGACCATCTTCGTTGCTTGCGCTCCAACATCAAACTATGACAAAGACGAAGTCGAAGCGTTCTATATGGACCTCGAAAGATTTTTCAATCAAGACCATACCTTCTTCAAGATCATTGTTGGAGATGTTAACGTGAAAAGTGAGCCTAGGAGAACGTCTGAAGAAACGTGACATTGAGTTCCAAAGAGTAGAATGGAATGAACAGTGTGAAAAAAGAACGAAATAGACCACATATTAGTAAATAGAAGGTTTTGCCTGACCTATGTCGCTGTTGTTCCTAAGTTCTACACGGGATCAGACTATCGCCTCTTTCGCCCAGCGTTCCGTTTTTCGCATAAAGGAGAGAAAGCCGCTAAAGTCAACCAACGAAATCCAGAACTACCGTGAACTGAGATATATTCAAATCATTAGTCCGCTTTTAGGAAGATACCGTAGTCGACAGAATGGACGAGCAACGACCGACTCGTTGAATATCTTAACGTAATGCTACGAAAACCGAGAGTCCTAAAGTCACGAGGAGGCACTTGTCTCCGCAGGCACTCGAGCTGGTACGTCAATGTGAAATCGCACGTGCTACAGGCAACCTAAACCACACGTTCGAACTTGCGAAATGCAGCAGAGAAGTGATAAAAGAAGATCTCAGAAAGAAAAGAGCAGCAGTCATGGCAGAATCTGCAAAAGCTGGAACGAGCATTGCTGAAGTCCAGCAAGGCTTCTCCAATTGTAAGATCAAGATGATTGCACTCTGATGCCCTGACGGGACACTGACAGCTTCCAGAAGGGCAATGGAGAAAATCGCCCACTAGTGCTACTCAGATCTCTTCGCTAGTCATGTCCTCTTACAGTCATATAAATTGGAAGAGAATTTATTTGTCATTCTAACAGGTGCTCCCTTCCAAAATCCGACATGATATATCCTTGGTGAAGAATAGAAGAGCACTTTGTTTGATTGGATAAGAACAGGACACGTGAAAAACCTAACGCCACTTCTCATCAGCATCCTGGTTCTGCTCTTCGCTCGTTACCTGTGAGAATACAAGGATTCCAGTCATAAAAAATTACCAAGACTGTAATCTTGTTCATAAATTTAGACCTTCACGACATTCGCGATTTTTGCCATTCTGCTTGCTGCTCGTCATTTATAGATACTTCAGTCGAGTCGTTCTTAACGCGACTAACAGTAAACTGGTCGAAGGACAGTCATGCAATCGAACACGATTTCGAAAAGAATTTAGTAGCACAGACCACAATCACAAGATCACAAGACTCGAGTTTCACGAATGTACAAGTGACCGCTTTCTATCACTTTCATCAATTTTAAAAAAGCCTTTGGTTTAGTGAAAACAGATGCGGTATAGAGGCGGTGGGCGTCAATTAGCCACATAACGATCCTTCTTGAGTTAAATAAAGACTTCACAACCAAAATATCGACATTCTATAACTATTTCATATGAGGGATATGACAAGGCGATATGGTCTTGCCAAAATTGATCACTGTCATCCTCCAAAGAATCATGCAGGCATTAAAATTGGACTATATTGGAGTGAAAATTAGCCCTTGATAATTAACCATCTTCGCTTTGCTGATGATATCGTCGTCATAACACCAAGCATCAGCTAAGAGGGGCGAATTGTTGACCGATTCCGACAACGCCTGTGGAAGGATTGGTCTTCGACTAAAGCTAACGAAAACGATGCTCGTGAGGGACATATGTGTTTTGAATGCCCCATTTACGCTCAACTGAAGAAATCTCCTAATGGTCCGAGTTATGTCTATGTAGGTCGTGAAATCAGCATGATGAACGACCTAGCATCAGAAAAGAGCAGAAGGAAAGAAGCGGCTTGGGAATCCTTTAAGAGCATTGAAGACGTAGTAAAGAAACTGAAGAACACCCAAAGCCGTGCCTATATTTCTCGTCGATGGTTATCCCTGCTCTAACCTATGCAGCAGAACTTAACGCTACGTAAACAGTATGAAAGATCACTTGGCGTTGTTGAACGCATAGTCGAGACGTCGATGCTAGGAGTGTCCCGTATCTCGCAACTGAGAGAAGTAATCCGCAGTTCTGACCTGCGTCATCGAGCGAAGGTCGAAGGCTCCGTTCTACTTACCAGGTTTTCGAAAACAAGGTGGCTGGATACGTAATGCCCTTCAACGATAGCCGATGGAGAACAGCCGTTACCGACGATTCCTCGGGATATCAAGCGCTCTAAGGAAGAAAACCGACTCAATGGTTCGATTTTTTCACGAAAAAACTAGAAGAAAGACATGGTGTTCAATGAATCCCTAGAGGGAGGAGGGCACACTGAGTTATTTTTGATAAACTGGGTGTGCAATAATTTTTGTCTCAAGGTATAAACTGGGTGCGCAGCAATATTCGTCTAATGGTATATACTATGTATGCTATATGCCTGATAATCATTATTTGAGCCACGCATATCAGTGGTTTATCAAAGAGGGCTGACTTATGGAGCCCGGTGCACGTGCTTCGATCTTGCGATCTCGTCAGTCTGGCAGTTACCCTTTCTCGTCTTTTGCTAATCTCTGTAGGTGCTCCAGTCCCCACACTAAGTGTTAGCGACGACGAACGTTTTACACTCTATGTCCAGTGAAATTCTCACCGAACACAGAGTGTTGTACACTCGATTGCTCTTAACTAGTATATTCAATGTATCATATTTTTCGCTTTGAGGGTTTTCTTGAGACCACATCTCAAATTTCAATATGCCACAAAATCGTTTCTGAGCCACGTATGTGAATATGATATATTGAATATACTAGCCACGAGCAATCGAGTGCGCAAGACTCTGTGTTCGGTGATGGCTTCACTGGACATTAAGTGTAAAGAGTTCGTTGTCGCTAACTCTTACTGTGGTGAAGGGGCACCCACAGAGAGTAACAAAAGACGAGAAAGATTAACTGCCCGACTGACGAGATCGCAAGATCGAAACACATGTATCGGGCTCTATTAGTCAGCCCTCTCTGATAAACCACTGACATGTGTGGCTCAAAAAATGATTATCAGGCATGTTCCACAGTTGTCTTCGCCACCCGGTAGGCAATTTTTTATTTTGTCACATGACTGTGGCATGTGATTTTGTCTTCTTATGTGTCCAAATAAATACCAATTTATTCAAGCGCTAAGGTCTTAGCAGATGGATTTTTGTATCTGACATATCTACTTTTACAGTCCACATTGATGCGGTTCATACAAACTATAGGAATGGAGCATGACGCAGAGTGCTTCATAATTATCTAAGGCACCCGGTAGGTAATTTTTTTTATTCTGTCACATGACTGTGACACCTGATTACGTATTCTTGTGCGTTCAAATAAATGTCCATTCATTCAGGCTTCAAAGTATTGCAAGATGGATTTTTGAATTTAACAGTTCTACTTTTACAGTCAACATTGGTGCGGTGCACTCAAACAAAGCGAATGGAGCATGTTCCAAAGTGTTCCAGAATTGTTTTAAACACCTGGTAGGTATTTTACTATCCTCTCACATTACTATGAAATCCGATTAGTCATTCTAGGTCTAAATAAGTAGAATTTTATTAAATATTTAAAACTGCAAGCGAGTCTTTCCTTTGCACACAAAATCGCACTTATAAAAAACATGTTTCCAGCTGCTAATGTGTGCACAGGAAAAGAACAGAGGTAGAGCCCTTGAGTTTGGAGCGAAAGAAAGCCATCTACAATGGCTACAACACGATAGGAGCTTCTCGGGTTACAATTAGAGAAATCCGGCGCCCCTATACGGAAGGTCTAGCGAGGATAGAGTTCCATACATCCTCCCTTTTATTTCCAACGAAGTGAGTGCAGCCAATAAACGCTGTTCAAAAAGAGCAGATTTAGATTATTCGGTAGCAGTAGTCGAGATACCACCAAAAACACTAAAACGCCAATTAGTCCACAACCGACTGTACGATCGCCTCTGCGAAACCAACGACTGCAAAGTTTGCCCAAACGGCAGAGACGGCGAATGCATGAGGTCGGGTGTAGTTTACCTAATCTCTTGCGAGGCATGGGGGGATGAATATATTGGCGATACGGGTAGACCACTCTGCATCCGCGTAAAAGGGCACCTAGCTGGAAACGTAACTCGGGTCCAAAAACCCCACTAGGCACGCATAAGGAACAGAAGCATAAAGGAGCAGATTTTGACGTTAACACGGTCCTTGCACAGGAACCAAAAACATCTACGCATAAAACTTCGTAAGCCTTCTGGATACATAGCAAAGGCCCGAAAAAGGACCGCAAAGAGGAATGCCACGTAATAACGCGTGACCGCTCACCATACCTCAGGCTAATATTCTCGACCTGAGCCAGGCAAAATCTCACTCAAGCGCAGACTCCAAGTGGCAGGTCTTCAATGATTAACTGAAAGACTAAAACATCTAGGCGGTGAGTGTTTTTGAGATGAAGTTTTTCCCTATGCGACCCAAATTTTATTTGTTACGTTTTCTGCTGGGGTTATGAAGGTCTTTGATTTATAAATTTGCGAATCAGTTCAATCTTTCCAGGCTCTGAAGAAGGCGAACCTTGCTGAAACGTAAGCCACGAGATTATTAACTGCATTGTTATATGCTTCGCTGATATTCAGTAATTAAAATCAACAACAACTCGGGGCGGCTAAACAGAAGAAGATACTCATTTATTCAAACTACGCCGAGGTTGATATACAGTCGGTCCTGGGACATATTGCAAGCAAGTATTGGAATTTGACATATATGCTTTATCAGTCCACGTTGATACGCTGAATAGAGGCAGAAAGAGAGGAGCGCCGGATGTGCGGCAGGTCATAATTATTGTATCACATGTATGTGCCCAAAACAATGAGCCTTTTTTCTGCTAAAGAATCTCTTGTCCTTTGTGCATAAACGAGATTAGTCGAACCTCTATGGAAAGCTTATTGTAATTTGATTCTGGTTAGTTAATTAGTAGAACATCCTATTCTACAAATTTATCGACTATCGGTGGTGTTTTGGAGTAGTTATTGATGATATTGCACGTTGTAAAATAATTTGACACAGTAAATGAAGCTTTCAAGTTTTGTGCTAAGTTGGTGTCTATCTGCAAAAGGTCACGTTAAGAGTAAGTGGAGAATTTCTCAAGTTCCCTGGTGTTTGCATCAATTTCGGCAATATAATAGATGATCGTATTTGAATGCCATATTCGTTAAATCATTGATACGAAGTGTACTCTGCAGAGTCGCGCAGAGTCGAGTAGCTGCGGGTAGTTTGTATTGACGCCGCTGCAATCGAATTATGAGATGTTATAAATTTCTTGCTCTATGATTCTGTTACAAAAATTTCTCGCAGTCCATTCAACATACATTGAATAATCTAGTGGTGCATTATGGACCGATCTCGAGATTCATACTCCTAAACATGAGTACCCAAAGTTTCGGTTTGCGTGGTAATATTGGTAATCTCTGTGGTTGTGGATTCTCAGTGCACTTTATACTTTACGATTCTGCATTTCACTCGTATTCTAAACGCGAGAATTATCGAGACTATAAAATTTAGATCTTCTTGAGATTTTTTGTTTATCTTCAACAAATAGGTAATTTGTAAGTATGTCATAAAATTGTAGCTATGTCCTTGGTTCGTCATCTCCAATTTACTTGAAAAAATAATCTACAATCTCATAATGCTATTGAATTCAGCTCAACGGCAGTGTTTATTGCGGTCTCCACAAGATGGACACGAGATTTTACGTATAGATCCGCATGGAAGCATACACATTTTGAAGGAGTCCGAGTAAGGTTAGCCTTCCTATTTCTTAGCGTCTAGTAGCTTCCCAAAAGAGAGTTAGGTGGAACTGTACTACTTCTTCAAGATCTTTGAGCATGTTGACTGGTCGATCGCTGCAATAGGTCTTATTTGTCCCAAGCTGCTTACACATGTGTTATGTCACGTGCCGCACGGCAGGAATTTTGTATTTGTGTGCGCTGCGATGAGAATATAAAGATTTGTTTTTTTATGACGAGGGACATCATTATCATTGAATAGTGGAATACTTCGTATAGAAGTTTCTGGTATAAAGAGTTCTCCCATGAGTCGAAAAATACTTTGATTTTAGCAAAAACACTCCTTTTTGAAAAGTATCATGTTTCCAGCAGTTATACGATTCATTGTCTCACAATAAACCTCCAAAATGATTTCAAGAAAGAATGTTTAAAGCATAAGCGAGGTTGAGACGCCAGGGCCATATGCCGGTGTTTCGGGGGTCTCACCCTCCTCGTTAGTGACCCACTCCCCACATTAAGCCCTGCATTGTAGCGAGGAATGAGGTGTATGTTGTGACGGTGCAGTGTACAATGACACTGGTCCATCATCTCTCCTCAGTCGATGGGTCTGCTGGTAGAACAATATTGATCCATGACATCGACTGTTTTCAGAATCTCGCTAAAACATTCAAATTATTTTCGAGAAAGAATGTTCGAAGCCTAAGCGAAGTGAGCACACCAGGCTTTAAACATTTTTTTTGACATTATTTTGAAAGTTTATTGCGAGATTCATAAAACAGTCAATGCTATGGATCAGTATTGATTTACCAGCCGAGAGCCATCGACTGAGAAGTGGTGGTGGACCAGTGCCATTGTACACTATGCCGTCACCACATACGCCTCCCTCCTTGCTACAATGCAAGGCTTAATGTGGGGCGTGGGCCATTGACGAGCAGGGTAAGGCCTCCGAAACACCGGTGTATGGCCCTTGCGTACCAACCTCGCTTAGGCTTTGAACATCCATCTTAAATTTATTTTCTTGTCTTATTTTAGGCATGCTACATCTAAATAGATAGCTGTGAAATGTAGATTTTAATACTAGGTTTACTTTCTTCAAGGATTCCATCGTAATCTTAACCAACGGAAACATTTATGCGTATTTTCTGGTCTTTTCTGAAAAGGATTTTCGGGGTTGCTATCAACAGCTCTTATAGAACACAATTGTCATGTAGTGCAATAATAAAGCGTTCGGCGAATCTCACCTTCTTCAGAGCCCGGGAAGGTCAAACTGATACACTTTGATCAGATAAATACTTTTATAATCTTGGCAAAAAAAGCGTAGCAAAGTATCAGACAAATTTTGGATTGCATAATGAAAACTCTGCCTGGAACACACACTGTTTAGTTGTTTTAAGTCTTCCACAATCGTTAGAGACCAGCCGCGAAGAGTCTTGAATAGATGAGATGTGCCTGACTCAGCGGGAGACTAGCCTGGGATATAGTGCGAGGTCACGCGTGATTAGGGAACACTTCTCTGAAAGTTTTCCAAAGTTTCAAGTGCAGATGTTATAGTTTCCTGTGCAAAGACAGTGAATTTTACGTCAAAAATCTACTACATCATATCCTTTTCCCCTATAAGTGCTTAGTGGAGTTTTTTCACTGGAGTTGCGTTTTTCAACTGAAAGCTCTTTTATATGGACGCAGAGTGGTCTATTGGTTTCATTCGGTAATCTCTTGTAAGACATGCGGGGACGAGTAAGTGTAAAGGGTGCCACGTTATAATCACGGATGACCTTGTACCATACCTCGACTAATCGTCCCGCTTCAGTTAAGTGCAATCATACCTTTGTAAAACTCTGAGCGGCTCGTTTCCAGTGAATCATTATGAGACTCAAGACAACTAAATGGTGAGTGCTCTGAAGAGGCTTTCTGCTATGCGCCTCTGTTCATTACGTCTTTCTGCCGGAGTGGAAGATGTTTGACAGAATAGGCTGCAGAATCGTCCAACCTTTTTAGGCTCTGAAGAAGGCGAGACTCTCCGAAACGGCATCCACTATGATGTCATAGCACTGCACTATTAGCGTGTCTAATAATTGCTGTTATTACCAGCCTCGACTGTTACTCACAAAAAATCATTGGATCAATTAATTGTGCCGAGATTTTGTGACTTTCTACGTTCAACAAACACGGAGTTTTAATGATGTACGTTTATTTTGCACAAAATGGAATTATATAGTTTGTTTCCATGGCTAACGTTTCCACAGTTTCGCCTTTGTCAGAGCCGTATTTTGTTTACTAGTCCACTGGTCAATATGTAGACCAGCTGCACCTAGTCTTACATAAACGAGGGGCGATGTACCGAGATTAATAGATAGTCGGTTCTGAGAATATACGTGTTGCTTCACTAACTAGATAAAATTAATGAAAATTTGATCTGAAGAGCTTCAAATAATTGTGGGCAATTCATTACTTACAATACATTGAAAGAAAGTCTCTTCTGTAACTCTGAGGAGATTCGAATTATTGAAGTGCACTATTATTCGAAGTTTGTCAATCTCATCTATGAAGACAGTTCATTATTATTTCTTACAAACAGTTCATTGTTTTGTAACTTTCTGGAATTTTCCAATCAAAATAGCCTATTGATTCCCTCATAGAGTTACCATTTACCGACGCTTCAAACCACATTTAGATGTGATGCAAATAAAATTTCATTAGATTACTACTACACTATCTTCGTAACGAGCTGCGCTTACCGCACCACTGCGCCACCTATTGCTTGGAAATTAGCGTAGGATTCAACTGGTTAACCCGCAAGAGACGATGGATACTATTTCAATGTCACGCGAGTTATCACAGTTATAAATGCGGCGCGGAGGGTCTAGACACCAATGAATGTCTGGGTATTCATGACTTGGCATCGTATACTGAGTTCACATCATTTTTTTGAACAGCTTTCTGGTTTCTAATCGTTTGTATGGTGTGAGAAGAACATATCAAAACTGGCAGGCTAGCATTGCAGATTTGTTGAGCAAAATATAAAATTCATCAATTATTGAACTAAGTGATTTTTTTTGTATAGCGCAGTCAAACTTCAGTGCGTGCTCCAATCGGCATCCATTTGCCCTTCGTCTCGAATGGCATGCGCACGACAGTTCCAATCATCTGGAAACGATCATCATGAAGCATATGTGCCTGCAACAGTCACAGGATATCTGTATGCAGCTGAGCATGGTGATCTCCTGTGGCTGCAACAGCCAGAAGATGTCTGTCTGCAGCTTAACATAGAGAATTTGAAGAATTTTCATGACGCATTATCAACTTATGACGAACCTGACCGTGATACTTTACATGTATCAGTAATGGGCTAAAGTAGATAATTATCTATCGCACATACAGTATGGTGTGGAAATGTTTATTCTAGAAGACCATAAATGATTGGAGCACGAAATTGAGTCTAGAATTGTAATTTTGATCGACGAAGGCTGCTTTGTATATATGCATGTTAGTGAGTCTTTCAATTCAATGTAATCTCTGACTTATTTGTCAATCCTCTGTTAGCTTTCACCTAGTGTTCCATGCCCATGGATGAGAAGGAAGCAAGGGCTACAGTTTTTCAATAGATAATCAATGTTCCAAGGTTTACTCTTATCTCAGCATGCTTGTGGTTGTATTGTTGCATTTCCCATCGCACGCGAAATGAAGAAAGACTAGACTGCAAATAAAAATTGGATGTATAAGCTTATTGTTCATTTTTTGCTCTTCAAGCTGTGAATTAATTGTTTGTTCAAGCCATTCTATAACATATCAATTAACACACGGGACTATCACACTTATTTTGAATTGTCGCTAACCTCATATAAAACTAGGGGAATAGAGTACGCCACAGTTCGCGTCAAATCCACAATAACAGTTGCATACGAGAATATGACGATTGATTTATTAGAAATATCTGCTCCATCCTGTTTTTGGAGAATTTTTCAATGAGTTCTTTTTCTCGCAATTACTGTCGATCGTTCTTATTATTTTATAAATCAAAAGTGAGCCATAAAGTTGTGTTCATGACTTTACATCACGAGGAATCGTTGTGCACCCTCTGCTACCAATATTACTTATGTGGACTTGGGCGGCCCATCTTCAGTGGTAATTTCACTTCAGTGCGAACTCCAGCATAGCATCCATCCCTACGTCACTCTATATACAAATCAATATTGATGCATTCTAAATCTCAAAAGTCGATAGACGAGTAATTGCATTCGAAATCTCTACTTTTACAGTACACGTTGATGCCCTGCGCAGATTGGGAACTCCTGTAAAGTGCTCCACAACTGTCATCAGCACTCGGTTGAAGAATTTTATACTTTGCAATCATTTTTGAGCCACGCATGTCAGTGGTCTGTTAAAGGAGGGCTGACTTATAGAGCCCGATACACGTGTTTCGATCTCGCCATCTCGTCAGTCGGTCAGTTACCCTTTCTCGTCTTCTGCTAATCTCTGTGTCTGCTCCAGTCCCACAATAAGAGTTAGCAACGACGTACGATTTACACTCTATGTCCAGTGAAGAGCTCAATGAACATAAAGTGTTGTGAACTCGATTTTTCGTGGCTAGTATATTCAATATATCACAACTTTCATTTCTCTATCGGGCTCTACAAGTCAGCCCTCCTTTAACAGACCACTGACATGCGTGGCTCAAAAATGATTGCAAGGCATATTGAATTTTGAGCTGTGGTCTTAAGAAAACACTCGAAATGAAAGTTATGATTTTTATACTATTCATGATTACTGAAAGCTGACCACGTCACTGTCCTTGTTCGAGTCATTACCAGAGCAATTAACTCTTGAGAACGACGCGATCTATTTTCAGGCCGTGCCACAAAACTCGTTTGCGGCGGAGCGACGGCGGGTAGTATCATCGTGGGTTGTGATGGAAATATGAGAATTTACTTGATAAGTTGAAGCTCTGGAGAAATTTATCGTAAGAACTATGATAAGAATTTGGTTAGTAGGATGAACGTCCATCTGTCAAAAATATTCTTATGTTCAGCGAGGAAATGACATCTTTGTGAAAGGAACGTTTTCCGACTGCTTTGTAGCATTTGTTGCATTCTTTCTAACCCATATTTCTGTAAACACTTGATAGCTTAACCTAGCGGACTATAGAAATCGAAGCTCGCCGAGCGAATGTGCAATTTTTGTTGCTTGCTCAAGTTTCCCTTCTTAGTTTGACGAAAATTTTCGTAATTCTTGTATTACTTTGATAGTACAAGATTTTCTCTACTCGCTCATATGCTCTTGGTTGAGCTAAGCGTGTCTTTTGTAGAAAAAAATGATGGTTTATTGAGCAATCGTACTGAATTTTGTCATTCAATCAAGTGTATTTCTTACTCAGATACTTAGATGGTCCGCCTTCACTAATTGTCCGGGCCCCAGCACATATTCCAAATGGTATATTGCTGGTCGTGCATATAGTATTCCTTGGTTTCGAAACGTATGCCAAGGAATGCATTTCGACTATGGATGCTCGACCGGGCTTCCTACTACTTGATCCGGAGATGGTATTAAGGCCGAAATCAAAAGCAGAGGCAGGAAAGAAAACCAACCGACTGCTCACCGCTGATGTAGAAGCCACAATCCCAATCAGCTGTATTGCATTGCACAAAGAGAATCACAAAGAAAATCTTTGATTTTCCCCTTCCCTGGTTTTACACAAGATCCAGAAGAAAATTGGGAAACAGCTAGCAATTTATCAAAAATGATAATGCATGCTGTATTCGATATCTGTTCTTTCGTTTCGACTTTTTTCTTAAGACCACAGCTCAATTTCAATATGCCTGAAATTATTTTCGAGCCACGCATATCAGTGGTCTGTTGAATGGGCTAACTAATAAAGCGCGATACACGTGTTTCGATCCTGCGATCTCGTCAGTGGGGCAGTTACCCTTTCATCTTTTTTGCCAATCCTATGTGGGTGCTCCAGTCCCCACACTAAGAGTCAGCAACGACGAACATTTAACACTTTATGACCTATGGAAGTATGTCAAGAAAACACTCGAAACGAAGATGTGATGTATTAAATATACAAGCGAAGAGCAAACGAGTGTACAACACTCTGTGTTCGGTGATAATTTCATTGGTCATAAAGTGTAAAATGTTCGTCGTTGCTAACTCTTATGTGGGAAGTGGAGCACTCACACAGGATTGGCAAAAAAGGCGAAAGGGTAACTGCCCGACTGACGAGATCGCAAGATCAAACACGTGTATCGGGCTCTATAAATCAGACCATTCAACAAACCACTGGCATGCGTGGCTAAAAATATTTATCAGGCATACTTATGAATACTTGAAGAACTTTGAGCGGTAAGAGACAACCGTGTTTTGAAATAAGGCCAAGTACATCGGCATCATGCCAACTATTGATAAGAAACATATGTCTCCAGGGTAGTATTCTCTATACTTTCCTTTTCCGCATCCATATTCAAGGAAAGGTTTTTTGAATTTTTTTTTTGAGGTTTCTGTAATTACTGGATAGCTTGGACACCGAGAATCTGAAGGAAATATTCTATTTTAAAATGTTTTTTATTCTACTGCAAAAGTGTGGTAAAATTTTCTTCCACATCAAGCATCTTTTGCTGGACAGAAGTTTTTGCTCAGACTTCAATAACCATCCGATAGCACAAATCTCAACGATCTCACTGACAAGGTTGATTGTTGGAAGAACGTTTCAATGCCTTGGTACACATTAATGATTATTGAGTTTTACCCGGTGCCGTGTCGATCGTAGGTGCGCGCCGAGTGTAAAACCCAATATTCTTTTAGCTATAATGACGCACTAAGAAGTCCTTCTCAGAAACTAGGCATGTCCTTGTAATTGTTAACACTTGCGCCATCAAATTAGTGTGAAAGCCTCTGAAAAAAGCTGTTTTTAGCGAAAACAAGTGAAATGTTCAACATAGTTTTATTCTTGTTTGTGCACCTCGCAAACAGACTTTTTCCGAAAAACAAGCACACCACTGAAATCTTCGAGATTTAAGCTGTTGATTGCTTATTGAACGACGACGACTTAATGTCAATGTTGCAATATCCATCCACATACCGGTGGAAGGCATGCGTGCCCTCATGTGAAATGCAATCTTAATTTGAGTGTTGCGGCGCAGTAATTAGATACCTTGGAAAACCGATAACACTAATACCTACACTTTTGATGTTTCTTGCCATCGCATGTTTACCTTTGTTCCTTTATGCTCAGAAAAATTTTCGACGATACGGCTTGTTTTTGGTAAGAAAGACTGCTTGTCGTCGCTCTGTTTATAAGTGAGTCAAGGGTTCAGACAACGCTGACTTCCTTTGGCCAAGGCCCGCTGAAGTTCGTCTCTGGGCAGTGGCCCAGCGATTTCGTGTACGCTGATTTCGTGTCGTCCAGTATGTCATTTAACCGTACAACTTCGTACCTAGTCGCTCAACGACATATCGCCAGCTTACTAATACTGTGTTGTCACAAATGTTATAAAGATTTATAATTCAAGCGTCAGTGGTTCCTCGTAAAAGTCCCGCGTGGCAAACTAGTGCAAGCCGAGCATTCTACTTCGGTTAGTAACTTTTCGGTGCTAAAGATTGTTTAGAAGATATCCACTGGCAAACTAATACAAAAAACAGCTAAATTTTGTACTTAGTATGGTCACGAAAAGATCTCCATAGCACGTTTTACTACAATAATGTTCCGCAACCGATGTTTGTTTTGATCTCGGCTGTTTTCAGCATTTACAGTAAAATTTTGATTTCCAGAAAGCTTCGCCGCAGTAAAAAGGTTGGCTATTACTTCAGAATTTTCTATGATCTTGTTTCTGGAATAAAAAGCATTCCGTTGTCCTGAAAATCTTCCCTCTTCTATATATCTGATAATTATCAATAGAGTCAACATGTCATGTGGTCTGTTATGGGCTCTTATGCAGCACAATACACATGTTTCGGCCTTGGCAGCCTCGTCAGTCGGACCGGCCCTTCGTCTTTAGCAAATGTTCTTAGGGGCGCAGATTACATGACATGTTGACTTAAACAATAATTATCAGATAGATCCAATAATATGGAGCGGTGTGAAGAAACACGTCTCAGCCGAGATTCGACCCCAGATCTCACTCTTTCCGATAGCGTGCGCTGAACCGTTCAGCACCGACGCTTCTTTTGCACATCGCTCTTTCTACGCTACAGGGTGTTATCCCTCAATAGCCAATCGTCTACGGTCTAGCGTGGACAGTCACTTATCGACATTGAACCCACTTATGCTGAGACATATTGGGTCTCAATAATCAATCATAATTCATTTTAATTTGACCGCGAATTATTGAGGTGGTATGATGTTAGAATAGACCCAATAATGTAGAGTGATGTGCAAAAACATGCAAAAGCAAAACAGCGATCATAGACGGTTGGTAGCTGACAAATAACGCGTGGTAGCGTAGAAAAAGCGCTGTACAAAGTAAGCGTCGCTGGTGAACGGTTTAGCACACGCTCCCGGAATGAGAGAGATCTGGGTTCAAATCCCGGCTGACGCAAATACTTTTGCACACCGCTCTACATTATTTGGTTTATTCCAGCATCATTTCACGGCAATACGCGGTCAAGTGAAAGTGAATTCTGATTAATTATCAGATATATTGTAATTTGTAACTATTTTTAACAGTTTTTTCAGAAGATCTATTGATTCAAGCAAGAATGATAAGGTAGTCATTGGCTTGGCTGAAACGAGAAGACGCCATTCTTTTTACGCTATTTATGACATCGGAGAAGAAGTGTTTCTTGGAACAAGAGGTTGCAGCGGTGTCGGCGGCGTTGGCGTCTTTGTCAAGTCGAATTTGATCGTGAACATCGATTCATTTAAACAACTAACAACAAGTATCGCACAAATACGGTTGAAACGACGTGGTTCTATACCGGCTTTGACAATCTTCGTTGCTTACGCACCAACATCAAGCTATGGCGATGACGAAGTCGAAGCGTTCTATATGGACCTTGAAAAATTTTTCAGAGACGATCATACATTCTTCAAGGTTATTGTTTGAGATTTTAATGCAAAATTGGACCTAGAAGAACAACTGAAGAAAGTCACTTGGGGACCCACGGACTAGAATGGAATGAACAGGGTGAGGGCTATCTGAGTTTATCATGACGACCCAAAGCATCCGTGGCAACTCACAATTCCAAAAGCCTCACTCTCAGTGATGGACGTCGAAGTCTTCCAATGGAGAATACCATAGCAAAACAGGCCACATCATAGTAAATCGAAGGCTTTGCCTGAGCGATGTTCCTGTTGTTTCTGAGTTCTACACGAGATCAGACCATCGTTCCCCTCGCGCAACGTTCCGTTTTTTAAGGAGAAGAGAAAAAGCCGCTGAATTCATACAACGAAATCTCAGAACTATCATAAACTGTTACGTATTCAATTCACTGGTCTGCTCCTATAAACATATCGTTGTCGCCAATATTGACGAAGAATTCCACCGGCTTGTTAAACATCCTCTCTTTAGCGCTATGAAAGCCGAGAGTCCGACGGTCACGAAGAGACGCCTGTCCCCGCAAACACTCGAGCTGATACGGCAACGTGGAATCGCACAAGCTATAGGCAACCAAAGCCTAACGTCCGAACTTGCTGAACGCTGCAGAGAAGTGATAAAAGAAGACCTCAAAAAGAGATGAGCAGCAAATATGGCAAGAGCTGCAGAAGCAGGAAAGAGCATTCGCAAAGCCGAGCGAGGCTTCGAAAATCATAAGACCAAAGTGAGTGCACCCCGATGCCCTGAACACACTTACGCTTCCAGAAGGGCAATGGTGAAAATCATTCACTGGATCCACTCGAATATCTTCCCTAGATGTCCACTTACCGTCATATTAATTGAAAGAGAATGAAATTGTCGTCCACGGGCTCTTCCTTCTGAAATAATCCATACTATATCATCGGCGAAGAACACAACAACTCCCTGTCCAGACAGGATTAGACCAGCACAGCTGAAGGTCCTACCGTCTGCTCCTCAACACCGTCGCTCGGCTTTTCATTCGCTACCTGTCAAAATGGAAGGTTCCCATTTAATGGAAAAGCAGCAAGACCGTATTAATGTTCAAAAAGGGAGACCTTCACGACATTGGCAGTTATCACCCAATCTGCTTGCTATCCAATGTCTATAAACTCTTAACTCGAGTCATCTAAAACAGGATTGACAGAACACTGGACGAAGGACAGTCAAAAGAACAGGCAGGGTTCCGAATAAGATTTAGTATCATAGACCAAATTCACACGATTACAAGGGTCACTCAAGTTTCGCGAGAGTACACACAACCACTCTGTCTCACTTTCATCGATCTGAAGAAAGCCTTTGTTTCAATGGAAACAGAAGCGGTTGTGGAGGCTCTGGATAACTAGAGTGTCCCTACTCGGTACCCAATAATCCTTCGTGAGTTTTATAAAGATTTCGCGGCTGAAATATCTCCATTCTACAACATTATCATCATTGAAGTAAGAAGAGGGGTTCGAGAAGGCGATACAGTTTCGTCAAAACTATTCACTGCCACCCTACAAAACGTCATGCGCACATTGGAATAGAACGATATGGGAGGATAATTTGACGGTCGGCAACTAAACCATCTTCTCTTTGCTGATGATATGGTCCTCATAACATCAAACATCAGCCAAGAGGTACGAATGATGACCGATTTCGATAACGCCTTCGGAAAGATTGGTATTCAGCTAAATCTAACGAAAACGATGTTCATGAGGAACGGATGGATTTTAAATGCCCCATTCACGCTCAACGGAACGACAATCTCCGAATGTTCCAGTCACGTTTATCTAGGTTGCGAAATCAGCATGATGAACGACCTAGCTCCAGAGTTGAGCAGGAAGAAACGAGGGGTTTGGGAAACGTTTAGGAAAGTCGAAGATATAATGAAGAGGAAAAGAATATCGAATACGTGCCCACTTTTTCGACTCGACGATTATCGTTCCCTAACGTATGCAGCAGAAACGTGGTCGCTGGGTAAGCAGGATGGAAGATCACTTGGCGTTATTGAACGCGCAATCGAAAGGTCGATGCTTGGAGTATCCCGCATCTCGCAAACGGGAGAAAGGATCCGAAGTTTCGAGCTACGTCAACGATCGAAAACCACAGACGCCGCTCTACACGCCAGGATATCGAAAATAAGGGTGGGCCTGACACGTGATGCGCTTCAACTACAACCGATGGACAAGAGCCGTTGCCGACTTGGGTTCCTCGGCACACCAAGCGCTTTGCGGAAAAACCCACCGATCCGATCGCCCGATTTCTTTACGAAAGGCAAAGAGGAAAGATATGATGCTCAGCGAATCCCTAGTGCGACGAGCACCCATTGGGCTACTCTTGCACGCGATAGGGAAAAATGGAATTGTTGGTGATACGCGCTCGAGTCACTCGACGATCAGCAGAACGACAGGTGATACAGGTGTTATTGAATTTTAGGTATAGTCTTGAGAAAACACTCGAAACGAACGACATAATACTCCCTTTTCACTACAGATTGTCTGAACTGTATCGCTTCCTGTGAAATGTGCGGATATTTCCTTTCATCCAACAAAATACTTCTGCTAGACTTACAGTAGTCATTTGATCGGATGAGAAATGGAGATTATAGTACTGAGTGTGGTCTGTAATAGACCTTCTTAGTGTGCTGTGCCGAAAAGGACTACGTTTTGCTACTGGGATAAATTCCTCGCTTTTGACTTTATACTTGATTTTAGATAATATGAAGTATAGCTTTAATTTTGAAAAGTATCTATCGGTAAAAAAGATACATTGTTATTCAAAAATCATGATGATACATGAAGCACTGATTCAGTCTGCTCTCTCACTACCCTCTTGCTATTAATCAGCGAATATTTGAGGAAAGGCCTCAGCACTGTTACCTATTGCAAGTGGAATCGTCTCAACCAGTATCTTACGACATTCCTTGTAGAAGACGAGATCCTCAAGTAGCATCCGAGGGAACGAATGAAGTGTCTGAGAACCGGTGCGGAGAACGAATGCGAGAAATGACCGAATGGAGGAAGTGCTAGGATTCTCACAGCAAATTGTGTGATAGACGGTCGTAAAACCTTACTTGCATACTTACTTGAGTGCTTAGATGGGCCGCCTTTACTGAAGTGCAAGCCCAGCATAGTTTTCTAGTCGCTTCTATCTCGCGAAATTGTCGCCTACGGCGGTGGCCTACTTCGCGCATGGTAACGTATGCGAGACAAATTTCGTGACTTCAAACTCAATACCATCTGCAAATACAGGCGGTTGACGTTAGCAAGTCATTTGGTTGGTCTTCCAGGAGGTTGCGAAAATAGTCGAAAATTATAGTTATTCATTTGAATAATTGGCTTGTCTTCATTATTCTCATGTATTCCACTTCATCTATTTTAGCACATTAAACGCCCATATGTCTTAATAAATCGCATTTTCCGACGGGAAGATTAGTTCCTTACGAAGAGCGTATATTTTGGCTTCTATTGCACATTTTCGTCGCCTATAATGTTGGAGCTTTACCCAAAAATACATTTATACATTGTGCAACTTCTAGGGGTAGCATGTATGGAGGTCTTTTCGCTATGTACTTAAAATAAGTGTTGAAAGTGTGCGCATCTACCATAGTGTGGAGTAGTTTTTTGAAAATGATTGATATTTGTGGCCCTCATTCTATATTTTACCAATGTTTACGTTCCGCTCAGAATATTGATGTAGCAATTGATGGCTCAAACAATCAGCGTCGATTAACACAAATTTGCTTTATACATAGAACACTGATCAACAATTCACCCTTCTTGCATATAATGTATTCATAAAGAAAAAAATCTATCGAGTTGATCAATCCCTGAGGGATGCTCCATACATTCGTCTCCAATTTTTAACTTCGTTGGAGGTGATTGAATGCATATCTGGCCTTTACAATGACTCTCGGTGGCCTATAGCTGAACCGAGTCAGTGTTGCTCATCCTCCCAGACAAGCCTGAGACCAGTCTGGTACCAATTCACGGGTCCCGGAAGGATGGATGGCTTGGTGAGCCATGAGCGCGAAACCGAACCATTGACCACTTGTGCGATGCAGATCACCTCTAGCTACTGCGCCACACTGGATGTAGTAAATAAAAATTGGAGAAGAGTTAGTAATTTATTAAAAATGATTATGCACGCTGTATTCGAAACCAGTTCATTGAAAACTGTCACTATAACTGAGCTTGTATCAATCATTCCTTTACTTCCAGTCAATCAGAGTTGACGTACGTGATAAAAGGTTGAGTACTTATGGATAGTGGAAAAATTCTGAGAGGTAAGAGGTGGAAGAACGAAGAAAGGTGGGGAGTTTTAGAATGACTTGACTGTTGATCTCTATTCTACTAGACTTTTGATGCTTGCGAAATATTAATTGAGTAATCAGATATGGTATGGTTTATACGTCTAGGCTCTGACGAAGGAGTTGCCGCCGAAATGTTAGCCATTGAATTTTGAGAAAAAGAAAAAATTACCAACTTCGTTTGAGTTTTAAATGAAGAAAAGGACTTTAGACTAAGTTAAACGCGCAAGTACTCGTTTTATTCCTGTATCATGCACGCACAATCACAAATGCAGACGATACGTGGCACAACTTCAGTGCATATCACTTTCCTCGGTCTCATTCTTGTTGTCTACTCAGTCCATAGTACCTCGCCATCTTTCAGCTCTTTTACAAGACCTATCTATTCCTTTTTTTTTGATTAGGCTCCAAATAAAGTATTGGTATTCTGGTCTAGTATAAGTCCTCGTTCGAATCCTAAGGTTTCTTGAGTGTTTTGAAGTCTAGTCGCCACTTTTCTTCATTCAATATCAATCTCGTGATGTGTTGGAGATTTGAGAGTACTTCTTCCGTGATAGCTAATCTAGCTTACTAATAAAGAATATTTAAGCCAACATTGTAGAAGTGTTGAATGCACGTCTGAGCTGTACATACTGATTTACAACGACCTGTCAATTCGCGAATTCGGCGCTATTATCATCGGGTGCGAGTTTGATACACATTTTCAGATCACGGAACGATAGAAAAATTGGTGAGCGCTGCACAATGTTGAAAGAAAGGCTGCCTGAGTATTTCAATAGGACCCTGATACTAGTTTTTCGCTTATTTTATTGTCTCTTTTAGTGATAATATTAGACGTGTTCGTTTTGAAGCGCTGAATTCTGCGTGACAAAGTACCTCACGCATTGGTAATGACGACCGGCAGTAACTTGTAAATGAAGATGATATGAATCTGATATGATATGATAAGATATGATACGAGTGATATGTATCTTATCAATATCATGTTCACAAGTTAACATAATATAAGGTGACTTAGATGTTAGTTGAACACCTTTTCATCCTGCCTCGGCATTGATTCATTTAATCTTTGTACCACTAAAATTCATTCAAAACCGTAGTTTTCTCATAACTGGGTCTTCCTTAATAAGTGCTCTCGTTGTAGCAATCTATCACTACGCGCGCTAGAAATTCTTGCCGTACTTATGTACTTGATAGATTTCCTGTGACACATATTTCCCGTAGCTTCACTATCGAATACTTCCTAATCGCCTCACTTTTGTACGAATCCTTTCACTGAATTATTTCTATGTGTAGCTACATTTTCAACTCTCTCAATACCTTCTAACGAATGTAAATTTCAGAAAAATCGCAATGGCAGCACATGTCTGCGTAGAGTTGGATCAGATCAACGAACTTCCAGAGCTGATCAACTACCTGGTGATTATTTCAAAAATTTGCGCAGTAATTGTGGTTCACGAATTTGGTTTTTTTTGCATTCCATAAAAGCAGTGCAAGATTAGGTATAATATGATCCACATTAACCACTGTTTTTTAACCTCATAATAAGCATTCACACTGATCTGTGAGAATGTTTAAAGCCTCACCGAGGTTTTTACTTCAGAGCCATTCACTTGTTTCGGAGGTCTCGCCCTCTTCATCAGTGGCCCACGTCCCACATCAAGCCGCGATCCATCTACTGAAAAAGTGGTAATAGCACAATGTTATCGTAAGGTTGTATTGTCACCATCTACGTCCCATCTCCTCGCTACAGTGCAGGGCCTAATGTGAGGCGTGAGCCGCTGATTAAAAGGGCGACACTTCCGAAGCACGTTTATGGCTATGACGTAACAACATGGATAAGGTTTCAAACATTCTCAAAGATTATTTTGAAAGTTCGGGATCAGTTTATTTTGCCGACGAATTTTACTTTAACATCGCCAATTTGAGCAACTGAGACATTGAAAGGCAAGTCTTGCTGAACAGAGAAAGTGTCGCACAATAGCTCTCCGGAAACGAATAAACGAGGAGAAAAATGAGTCGTATATGACTTGTATGGTTGATTTTCACGCCTTGCAAGCAAGTCATTTACGACCGATTTTGTCGCGGATATATCATAGTTTTCAGATAGCAAACTGTTTTGTGGTTTATGTGATTATGCAAAGAAATCAATTTTCAGATTCAACGAAACTATAGATTCTCGGCCACAAAAGATCATCTCAGTCTGTGTGCAGGATGCAATGCAGAGATGAGATCGGCCTATACTCCTCATCCAGCCTTCCCATTGAATACATGTCGAATCGCTCATCTCACACCTGCTATCCCTACATCGACACCGTCTTCATCACCAGTGGAGTGCGCCGACTTGACCCAATCAAAAAGCGCCAACAGTGAGCAGAACGGAGATGTCAATATTGAGGTATCTTTAGCATTATTTGCTAAGTGAGTAACCTAGGAAAAGGTGAAATGTGGTGCAACAGTTTCTCTCATTTGAACTTGCTTGATGACGCTACCTAATGGCCTATGTCCTACGCCGCAGTGATGTCAATCACATTCACAACATCACTCTTAAATGCTAGCAAATCTGGTTGCTCCTTCTCGTTTGTAAATAACAGAGTGCTGCTGACTACCTGCTAGGAGTCAAATCAATTCAACAGCGTTCAATTTGATTTCAAATTAAATTTAGACGAGTTAGGTTTAGAACGCGTTCAAGACAGTCAAGCAGTCATATTCTGAGATTTTTGAGCTTCTCTAGGCTACTTGTTCTTGAAAAGTAGTTGAAACGTTCACTCAGGCGAATCTATTGCTCCAAAAGTCATTCTTTGCGGTCCCCCGAATGAAATTTTTAGAGCGGTACAGATTGTGGAAATTTTATTTTGCCGAGTTGCGGAAGTGCTTTCAAGATTCAGTGCGGAAATGTTTTAACATTACCTTCAAAAATAATGCTCAGGAAGACCATTTGTCTACAAGTTGCCTCCGATTAGTTTTAGAAACATGACGGAGTATTAGGCATTTTGTGATAGTAATTGACTGCAGTTCAACTGACAGAAGATCAACAGTTGATGCACCTCATGCTTATCTGGTTTATGAAACTCTGAAATAAATATCTAATGTAATCAGAGAGAATGTTTCAAGCCACTGTGAGTTTGATACCTCAGAGGCTTACGCACGTTTTGGCGATTTCGTCAGTCCCACCAGAGCCACACGCCTCGCAGGTCCGCCTACTGATAGTACGGACGGGGAAACGTCGTTTTCGTAGAACAGCGTAAAACCGTGATTTTCGTGTTTTCACCTATCTATTTCAGTCGATTGCATAAAGCTGTTATTCAGGCAGTCGCCCTACCAACAGTGTGGGGGAGAGGGATGTGGGGAATGTGGATCTGATGAGTAGGGAAAGACCGCAATATGTAGTGTAAGCCACTGATTTACTACTCTCAAAATGGCTTTAGAGGTTGGAAGTCCAAGCTGTGTGTGATATTCAGCTCAGGACTTGTAAGCTTCGCATCTATTTAACCTGATGCATCAAGTGCATTCTTTTTCGACTTCAAAAAAAAAGGTAAAAAATGAAATCAGCTACTTCATCGGAAACGAAGCATCTGGTAAAAGGCATAGTTAGTGATTGGCTATCTATTCATTGAACGTAGTCCCAACCAACAGATTCAGTCGAGAATTTTTTCCAGAATAGTTTTCCTAAAACTAATCAAAGTTCATTGTCATTTCACTTGACAGTCAGCCATTTTCGGAGTATATTGGATACATCGACAATTAAACCGTTCGATAATCCGTAATATTCGAGTATCTAATATCTCCACAAAGTTAACATATTCAGTGGCCAACTCAAAGCTCTATTTGCCTGACCTGAAAGTCGCTCTCTCCAGTCGAGGAGAGTCGAAGCTTCTAGCAAAAAAAAACTTCAATAGTATATTGAAAAATTATGATTACGCTAAAATGTGACAAACGATCCACGATATACCAGCTGATGCAATATTGTCAAGCGATGCAGTTTATTCCTTATACGTAAGAAAGAAGACTACTAGTGAAGGTGAAAGTGTGTGACTTTGACTGTTTATATAAGCAAAAAAGATAATAAAAAAGCCTATAAACCAGTTATAAATATAGATTTATGAAACCATTCGCTATACCACAAAGAAAAGCTTTTTTTAGTCCTTTACGTTTAAGGGACGACGTAATATTGTCATTACTTTTGATTGTCATTCAGCAAACAAATGTTTTTGTACCAGTAATTGATGTTAATTATGTATAACACTACTTTCTTCAAATAAGACGCCTCCTATGGATGAAGACGTGGACGAAAATGATCTGATGGCATGCGGTGCAGACCTGAACCAACTATCAACCAATTTATTAGCCACAACGGAGAAGGCAGAGTTGCCCCTCGGCTACTCCCCGATAATTTTCATTAAAAAGAAAGGTCCTGGAAGTGCGCCGAAGCAATGCCAGGTCTGTTATACTTCTAGCTGATTTTGTCATTTCGTTTTACAATTTAATCATTTCGAGTTGGTGTATATAATTCGTAAATTGATACCGCCTGAACCTTCACACAAAACGTCACACACAAGGTCGATGGCTCAATTTCGCACTCATGGTTCACCAAGCCATGCATCCTTTCGGGGCCTGCAAATTGGTATCGGAATGGTCACATTTTTGTCTGAGAGACAAGCGGCACTGACTCGCTACAGCGGGAGACCACCTCGAGTCTTTGTAAAGGCCAGATGTGTATTCAATCACCTCGAACGAAGTTGAAAATTGAAGGGGAATACATGGCGCATCACTTAGGGACTGATCAACGCAAAGTACTTTATCGTTTTGAATTGATTTTGAACTGACACTACCATCAGTTCTATTTTTGACGCTTTCACATTGTGAATCGACCTTATCTGTATAAGTACTAATAAGCAACGTGAGCAATTTAGTTGTGCGGGCACTGGATTATGGCGAACAACACACGGGCCCACGTCGCCACTCATCTCAATATCAGAAGGTATGGCATATTTCTAGGGATTACTTTGTCTCTATGTTATTAAAAATGGCATACAGCACAGGAAATCAACTACAGATAAGTCATGCAACTTTCGAGTTGTATATCTTCATTAAGGCGAAGTAATCTAGAACTTTTATTTGGCAAGTAAGGAAAAAAACACACTTTTGCCTTTGATGCTTATGGATTGAGCTCATATTTGCAGCGTTGGCGAAGCTATTTGATGTGCAGTTCTTCTGCGTTCTTACTAGTAGCATATCTCTCACTCCGAGCATTGTGCACAACGTAGCGAATGACTTGGCTCTACCTGTTTAGTGCACTTTATGACCGAAATTCTTAGTGGTATTGGTAGATTCTGTTTCTTTGTTTAATCCTTAAGTGTTCATATCTATTTTTTTCACACTTCTGATATGTTTTGAACTGCATTTTATTTCTGAGGTAAAATTGGAGTCGTTCGTTATATGCTGTTGAGCAAAAAGTTCTAGGAAAATTTCAAAAGTTTCACTTTCTAATAACTTCATGGTTGGTGGCCTTTTTTAGTTATAGTTCGAATATTGTGTTGAGATTAAATACATTAAATATTGGGTAGTGATAAAAAAGCGGCCAAGAAGACCGAGGACAAATCTGGAGAGTTGGACGGCGTCGAAGTTCTTCCGAGCCCCTCCCCCTCCCCTTCAGTCTGGACGTTGCTCGATCCGTTTGTGGCCTCTCTCAATCAGTGCAACACTTTTTGAATAGCTGCCGATCTACACCATATAAAAAATTGAAGAAGCATGTCAGGTGTTTTCCTATTCGAAAGTGCCGCAATGGTACTTCAAGCTGATCCAAATCTTGCAAAACGATGGTAGAAAGTCGTCGACAACGATGGTTTAGATTTCGAAGAACAATTATTGTTGTTTTACGCTGTTAATTTAAGCATAGAACGATGCTTTCAAAATTTTTCCAGAATTATTTTGCTCAACCCTAGGTATAATAACGTCTTTACCAGCATTACGGTCGGATTCGTGACCTAAGTAAACTCTACATAACCACCTTGCATGCATCCACCGAAAGGCAGCTCAATCAAAAAATAAACCGATCCAAAGAAGTTCTCTCTTTTTTCTTTTACAATTTATTCATTATACAGAATGGGTATCCCTCTGATCCCTAGCACAATAATTTGTCGTCAATGAGCTATCGATTGATTTCAAAGCGAAGCAAATATTTGTTATAACGGACTTATGTGGCAGGGCAGGAATGAACGTACATACAATCACACTCACACCGATCCTTACGTCGGCCCTTATGTAGTGGTGATTCGTATAGCGAAATATAGTCTTATAAATTGATTAATAGAAGTAATAATCATTAGTCAAAGATGGGATGTTCAATTTCTCAGGAAAACATACGTGGGACTTCTCCTGCCTCGACACTGTATAGCAATGGCAGGAACAACAATAATACAGTGATAACAATATGATAATCCTAGAAGAGTAAGAGCTCATGGTGAACATGACATAAAAAACTAAGTGTAATATGTAAGTAGGATTTTTTCGAGGAAATGGTTACTTTACCACAGTTTGTGTTCACTCAAGCTAATCTTCATATCGTAAAGGCGTCACTTGAATCAGCAGTCAGATACCAAGCGTTGGAGAAAAACCACATGACACTAAGTTAATTTGGGTTTAGTTAGGCAGCAGACATGCTTAAAAATGTAATAGTGGAAGTATGGGCGATAACGTATAACTCAAAAAATGTCTATCAAACAGAGCAGAACAGAATATCACTATTTCTACGGTATCTCACACAATACATTCTTCGTCCAATTTTCCGTGAATGGTGTGAATTCAGGCTACGATGCACAGTATGCTGTCAAGGTTTCGACCGTATGGGCCGCGCATCAGTTCATTTGGAAAGGTTTCATTCGGGCCATCCAACTGCGAAAATTGAATCAGCTATGTTAGTTGTTATGTTCTGGATGATTTATTCAAGCCTGGAACCTTAAGTATTAGTGTAGTAACAAAATTCACTTGAAGTGTTTACAATACACTAAGTAGTTAGAATATAAAGAGTTGCAGTTTCAAGCTCACAATCCAGGAGGGAGCGGTGCATGCTTCGTCATAATTTAATCTGTTTCGTACATTTGCTGCTTATCTATTCAAGTCATTGATGTGCTTATTCTATTCCAGTATTTGAACCTTTCTTGACGAGAGATAAAAGATGTTTAGTGTTGTTTTTGTATGCTACAAATTGACGCATGAGTTCGCCGTACGCGATACTAGTACTAGCGCGTGAATCTTTTGAAATATCGAACAGAATTCAAAAATTGATGGGATCTATACCAGTTTAAATAGTATCGTTAAGGAATGATGAACGACAGAGGGAAATCGATATGCTTGCCCCGAGGTGCTTTCCACGTAAAAACGGCGTTGCTCAGTCAGACGAAATGAACTGAGAACATGCAAAATGGCAGCTACTTCTTCCTTATAGATTAATCTTTACTGGTTATTTCTCTTGATTGTGATAGAGTAATGTTTTCTTGAATATGTTTTGTTGATACTGTTTTGTTTGTGATGGAAGAGTATGCCATTTAGTACAGCTGGAAATCCTTGTTATTGTTCCTTAAAGCTAGAAACGGATAAAGATAAGGGTAATGGATGATTTCTATTTGTTTTGTACGACTAAAGAGATGGAAAACTTAAATTGGCGCAATTTTACTACTTTAAGCAGCAAATGGTGTTATGGTAAAGGAAATATATGCATCTTCCACCTGATATCTTCTGGACCTACTCGACTTAGACTAGAGTACTATTCTGTACTTTTCATGAATTTTCTAAATAATTAGTCCTAAATAGTTGATCTGAGTATCAGTCTAAAGGAAAGAAGATGGACCAAGATGTATGAGTCACTGTTTCTGTGCACGATCATAATTTTGTGTATAGTATTTGTTACGGACGTTAGCGATGTGGAATCAGAGACGCTGTTGTGCACGCCAGGTTATCAAAGATCAGATGGATGGGTAGGTGATGCGTTCCAACAGCAACAGATGAATGAGACCTTAGAGCAGATGGATTTCTCGAAATGTCAGAAGCAAGTGTAATAATTTTTGTCTCATCTGAACTGGGTGTGCAATAATATTCGTCTAATGGTATTAACTGGGTGTGCATAATATTCGGCTAATGGTATTAACTGGGTGTGCAATAATATTTTCCTCGTGGTGTAAAAAAAATGGGGGGGGGGAATAATATTTGTCCAATGGTATATACTGTGTGTGCTATAACATTTTTTTGTCTTGGTATTAGTGAGTGTGTAATAATTTTTGTCTCGGTATAAACTGTTTGGGCAATAATTTTTGTTTCAACTGGGCGTGGAATAATATTCGTCTAATGGTATAAACTGGATAAACAGGAGTTTTTGTCTCAACATGTAAACTTGTGTGTTTTAATATTTTTCGCGTGGTATAAACTGGGTGTGCAATGAATTCTGTCTCAAGGAATATGCTTGGTGTGCAGTGATACTCGTCTGAAAGTATACACTGGTTGTGCAAGAGCCGCTAAATTCAGTAATGAAGCCAAGTGAAGTAGGTTCATAATTTAATGTTTTGTAAGACTGTCTGCCCGTATTTGAAACGTTCAACATCCTTTTCCGGTCGCCCTTATCATCGGTATGCTCGATAAGGAGGGTCCATTACGAGCCAAATGTTGTCAATTCATTAAACAAAATGTCACGAAAAATCACTGATCAATTTAATCAAAGTAGATTCTTTTTTTATATTATATGCACAATCTGCTCATGTTTGAATCGTTTATCAGCTTCTTCAGGTCACCTCTATCATCTACAGGCTCGATAAAGAGAATTTATTAATTGACATATATCGTGAATTTGCGGAACCAGTTATCACTAAAAATCAATAAGCAATCCAATTGAAGCACATCTATAACCTGATGTCTTCTTGCAAAATTTCTTTCATTAGAACGTTAGCTAGCTTTTCCAATCCCCTCTTACATCGGTATACTCTACAAAAAAGGTTCATGCCTTAGCAAATATAGTTAATTGAAAAAAACAAGGAGTTTAAGATGCGCCACCAATCAAGCAATGCAAATGAAGTAGATATATAATTTAATATTTTCAAAAGATCTATAATTTTGTATTTTCAAACACTATCTCCTATTTTTAAATGTTCATTTCCTTTTTCGTGGCACCTATGTCATAGGTATAGTCGATAAAAAGGATTTATACACTGACTAATATGTTCAAATCACGAAATGAATATCACGAGAAATCAATAATCAATTTAGATGAAGTAGATTAGCAATTCTATGTCATTTAACAGAATCTGCTCGAATTTGCAACGTTCACTAACATATTCCAGTTCCCTCTAACATCGGTACGGTCGATGAAGGGCGTCCATCCCTTGAAAACCTCGCCAATTCTCGTAATAAAGAGTCACGAAAAATTAGTATTTATCAAACTAATGACCTATGCTAATAATTTTTATGTTTTGTAACACTTTCCGCTCGCATTTCAAACGTTCACTTGCTTCTTCCAGTCACCTCTACCATCGGCATGCTCTATAAAGATTTTCCATCCCCTAACAAATTTAGTCATTTGCGAAACAAAAAGTCGCGGAAGATCAGAAATCGATCTTAGTCATAGAGCTTCATAGTACTCTGTTTTGTAACACTATCTGCTCAAGTTTGAAACATTCACCACCTCCTTGTAGTCAACTCTAAAATTTCGGGATTATAAACAGGGTCCACTACTTAAGATTCACCATTAATTAAAAAAAAAACAAGAAACTAGGAAAAATCAGTAAACACTCTAAGTGGAGTAGACTTATAATCTTATGCTTTGTAACACTACCTGCTAGTGAAACGTTCACTAGCTTCTTCTCGTCACTTTTGTCATTGGTATTCTCGATAAGGTGGGTCCATACCCTATCAAGTATCGTCAATTCACCAAACAGGAATTTACGAAAATTGCTAATTACTCGAAATTAAGAAGATCGTAATGTTTTGCTTTGTAACACTGTTTGCTCGTATTTCAATCGCTCACTAGCTTCTTCCGTTCACCTCTGTCATCAGTACGCTCGATAAAGAATATCCGTCCCCAATCAACTATGGTCAATTTGCGAAAAAAAAAATCACGAAAAATCAAAAATCAATCTTAATCATAGAGTCTAACAATTTTGTGTTTTGTAAAACTACCCTCTTGTATTTGAAAAGTTCACCAGCTTCTCTGGGCCACCGCTATCAACGGTATGATCGTTAAAGGAGGCTAATTTTCTCACAAACATGTCAAGTAACGAAACAAAAACTCACAAAATTAAGGAGGTCCATCCCCTGTCAAATAGCCAATTTGCGACCCAACACCTTGTGCTTGTGTAATCAGTGCTATTTCTCTAATTCAAATCCCTCCAGTGTATGGGATTAAGTCAGCATAAACTTCCCTTTCTTCTCAAACTGTAATCGCATTCCGACAAATCGAACACGCCTTGTTTTAGTGTAACACAGTTCCAAACACTTTTTTCTACGTTTTCGTCCCAATACTTTTGAATATGTGTAATACGGGATTAACTCTACTTGATTAACTCTACTTGAACCATCTTTCCTTATTAGAGACTTCTCGCATTCTGGCGAGTGAAACACGTCTTCATTCACTAAAACACGTTAGCAAGCACTTTTTTCTCTTTTTTCGTACCCAATACCTTACTTATATCTTATTAGTATTTGTACAATCAGTATAATTTTATTAATTGAATCCCTTCCAGTATATGTACTAACTCTGCATGAATTCGCTTCTCCTACTAAAGGATTCCCGCATTCTGATGATTCAAACACGCCTTCTTTCAGTATAACACTGCCCAAAATACTTTTTTCTACTTTTTTTCTACCCTAAACTTTGTCTTTTTATAACCTATATGGCTTCTTTGATTCAAATGTCTTCCAGTACATGGGAGCTCAATTTTGTTTCATTTTCATTTTGCTT
>JAHQIW010002752.1:0-28519 GCA_019055375.1 Parelaphostrongylus tenuis
ATAAGATATAAGTACATACAAGAACCTTTCCTCCTTACATTTCCTTAAAATCACGGAATCTATCCACACCTGCGCCACAATTATATTCAAAGTTTTTTCTACACCTGAAATCTTTGTCACCGATTAGACCAAACTGCTGAGATTACAAGTCATTTCATCAAAGCCGTCAGAGAGGGTATTCTTAAATTTTTTTGGTACCTAGAAAAACGCGTTGTTTGTGTTGAACTACCAGCAATGTGTTGACTAATTCTTGTTGAATATGTTATCCACTGAAGAATTACGTTATACAAACGGCAATGTATTCCAGGCTAATCACTTCAACATTATCGTTGTAAAGTGAAGTTTGGCGTAAATGTATGCCACTAATAGCTCAGATATACCCGTTTAACTGGCTTCTTGTATAAGTCAGAAGCAGATGCGAAGAGCCTCAGTTGAAGTGTATGATGTTTCTGGAGCAAATCAGGCCTCAAAAGTGCGTTTAAATGGCAAAGGAACTAGGATGAGTTTAGGATCAATTGGTGCATATTTGAGAAATTATTTATTCTTTATCTATTTACACGACCAGTCATCACAGTTCTTATTATGCGGATTTACAGTACTTTTACATGATAGTCTGGCTATGGCGTTCCATAGGGCGTACATGTTGAATGTTGGAAAGTGTTGAGGGGTAGAATTCGCCTCCACGCACGCCTCGACCAACATCACAACCAGTCGGCCACAGCGCCCACTTAATATTTGAGAGATTCGGTGATTGATTGAAATAGAATTTGGCGGTTGATTGACAGTGCATAGTGACTGAACTCAAATATGTTTAACTAGAATTACATGAATTGTTAACTTTTTACGGGTATTTGAGCGATTCACGACATCAGCTGGCAAGGAAATGTGTACGAATGTGAGACTCGCTCGCGACCGCACAAATTTTCCCTTGTCGGAGGTCAGTCTCATTGGTTTAATTCGTTCTCTGGATTCACTCCGAAATTTTCCATTTCCCCATGGTTTCATTCCATACGATACTACAGCTTTTTTCCTTATATGTGACGATTTATGTGAAAAAAATGCTCATTTATTCTTTATTGTCCATAAGTGCCGATTGGCTAATTGAAGTATTAACCCTTTGCAAGCCACAACGACGAGGGGGAGGGGGGGGGGCTGTTTTGACCCTTAACTTTTCAGAGATCATTTCCACAGGACAGAGCTTTCTTTGCGGGTCATTCGAAAGCCCAAATCTTGGTGATTCAAACACTATGCTTAGTTTCAATATATAATAACATTCGTGTCGAGTGTTTTCTTAAGACCACAGCTCAAATTTCAATATGCCTTGCAATCACTTTTGAGCCACGCATACCAATGGTCTGTCAAACAGCTTTGACTTATAGAGCGCGATGCGAGTGTTTCGATCTTGCGATCTTGTGAGTCGAGCAGTTACCCTTTCTCGTCTTTTGCTAATCTCTGTGGGTGCTCCAGTCCCCACACTAAGACTATTCGAGTACAACACTCTGTGTTTGGTGAGTTTTTCATTGAACATAGAGTGTAAAGCGTTCGTCGTCGCTAACTCTTAGTGTGGGACTGGAGCACCCACAGAGATTAGCAAAAGACGAAAAAGGGTAACTGCGCGACTCACGCTATCGCAAGGTCGAAACACGTGTATCGAGCTCTATAAGTCAACCCTGTTTGACAGACCAATGACATGCGTGGCTCAAAAATGATTGCAAGGCATATGCTTAGTTTTATTGTAACAGCGAAAATAAAATTACATTTCACACTCATAGTGCTTTGTTTGTTTGCACATCTTGGATATGCGTGTAGCTTTTCATTAGGATATACTACTACTTGTTCAATAGCACAGTTCATGGTGATTTTCGCAGCTATATCTGGTTTTCGAAAACATCCCTGTAATGCTCCATAGACCGGAAAAAAGGTACGTTTCACATCCGGGATTTATTTCGCATCAAAGCGCTATATATGCGCGAAAAGTATGTGAGATTGTAGAGAAGATTGTACAGTATTAGACTAGGACAAAGAACCCTGAATCATTTCGAAACGCAAGAAAAAATTCTTTCATAAAGAGCGATGATCTCGCGCGCTTGCGAAACTCGATCTACTGTGGTTCGCGAAGGGTCAAAATAAGTCTTTGTATAGACCCCATTCGTAGTTTTCCACTGTACTTCCTACTGATGTCCTTCTCTTCAACGTCACAAAGTGTTGAGCACTTTGGCGCAGTGGTTAAAACTGTTCTGAGTCGCACACAAGCAAGGTCGACGGTTCGATCTCGCTCATATCTCACGAAGCCATCCATCGCTTCGGGGTCGGTGTATGGTATCAGACTGGTCTCCAGACGTCTGTAGGAGTATAAGCAGCACTGACTCGATTTAGCGTAGACCACTCCAAGTCATTGTAAAGGCTAGAATTCGTGTTTAGTCACCTTTACGATGGTACGAATGGAGGCGAATGCATGGCGCACCCCTCAAGAATCGGCCGACGCCGTAAGCTTCATCTTTCTATCCTTCATAAAATGCCACCCTCTAGTGGCCGTTGACTTATCTGCGTCTAACACGTATGTATCGAATCGCTCTGAAGAGAATTTCTACACATTTAGTTTCGTTCGAATCTCAGATGGAACTGAAAGTGAGTGTGGATGGTGTTGAATGCAGTTTCTGGTGTTTTAAACGATACTATCTGTGCGCAGATTATTTATGCTATCGCACATGCAACAAGCCAAAAAGGACGATTTGTCATGGTCGAGAAGTCCAGAAAAAGGTCTCATGCTTTTCGTTTTAAGTGTTCTCTAAAGACCGCTCTCAAATTTCAATATACCTGAAAATCAGTATTTTGAGCCATGCATGTGGTCTATTATAGGGCAACTTCTAGACCCCGATACACGTGTTTCGACCTTGCTAGTCTTATCAGTTGTGCAGTACCCTTCGTCTATATTTTAGCCAATCCTCTAGGCGGAACCCAAGCCTCATATAAAGTTAGTGCTAGCGATTTTTTTTACACGTTTTGTTGAGTGAAAATATTACTGAATGGACAGTGTTTCACACTCGATTGCTCTTGACTGGCATCGTTATATATATATATATATATATATATATATGTATATATATATATACATAAGTATATAACATATCTTTCGTTTCAAGTGTTTTTTTGAAACCATAAAAGACCGTAAAAGTTCTCCTGCACCAAATATATGTAAGGGGTTGAGTTCTTCGAGAGGATTGGCTAAAATAAAGAAGATTACCGCCTGATCAATGAGACTATCTCGAGACACGCGTATTGGGCTCTATAATTTGCACTATAACAGACTATATGCATGGCTAAAAAACGATGATCAGGGATATTACAAAAGGTTTCATTTTATCTGTTTACTAATTGTGAACTGAGCGCGTGTGGTGCAGAGGTTAGAGGTACTCTGCGTCGCACACATGATCGATTAATCGATAGTCGGTGGCTCGATCCCTCCTCAAGACTCAGAAAGCCTTACGTCTTTCTGGAATCGGTGAATTAGCATCAGATTTATCCATAAGGATAGAGTACTAACCTGATAGGACGCGATAGGCCGCTGCGACTCATTGTAATAGGCGAGATATACATTCGATCACATCAGACAATATCACGATTTCTGGGAAATGCAAGCAACTTCATTAATGCATGACACTTTCCCTAGAAATTGATCAAAACCTAGGGCTTTATCCCGTTTCTATCCTTTAGCTGTGATAGTGTCGTTGAATTTGACCGAATATTCATCAAAATGGTTTTGCGAACACTTCTTTCAGGAACGTCGCCTGTCACCGATTGACAAGCCTGTTGAGTTGCTGGAAAAGTGGCGAGAGCACAGATGGAATGTATAATTCGTTTTTAAAAAAATTGATGAAAAAGGTGAGATTAGTACATATGGAAGCGCTTTCTAATCGTCAGGACTACGACAGCTAGAAAACTTGTGAATGAAGACTGAAATTACATCTCGTTCCCGTCTACTTGTACATCTTACAATTGATTTCTTCGCAACGATGCCATTATGTGCCTGCTAATCATTTTTGAGCCATGCATGTGATCTGTTATAAGGAAACTTATAGCTCAATACACTGTTTCGACCTTGGCAGTCTTATCAGTCGGGCGTACTCTTCGTCTTATGATAAGTCATTCAGGTGTAACCTAACTCCTATATACACTTGGCGAAGGCGAACAATATGCACGTGCCATTGAGTGAAAATATCTCTGAATGGACAATGTTTTACACTCGATTGCTCTTGGCAGGTATCGTTAGTATATCGTATCTTTCGTTTTGTGTGTCCCCTTGAGACGATTGGCTAAAGACGAGGGATACCGCCCGACTGACGAGACTGTCAAGGTCAAACACGTGCGCTCTATAACTTGTCCTATCACAGAACACATGCATGGCTGAAGAATCATTGTCAGGCATAATAACATTAGAGCGTGGTCTTAGGAAAGTACTCGAAACGAAAGGTAGAATACCAGCATATATACACAACAATGGTGATTAATGTGCAAAACTTTTGTGTCATGCGAGACTCGAACCAGCACTTGACGCTTTTCGGAGATGCATGCTTTATCCCTAGCACTCTTTAACTCTTTTTTGCTTTAACCCTTGCACTAGTGGTGTCTGTTTTACCAAACACTCTTCTACACAACTACGTCCTCAACTTATATGTTCAAAACCTGTTTGCATTACTGGATTCAATGTCGATATGGAATGCCAGACGGAAACTGTTGGCGATTGGTTGCTGACAGATTGAGTGATGTAGCGTGAAAAGAGTGATGAGCAAAACAGATGTCGGTAATGCAACGAGTTAGAGCACAGGTCCGTCGTTAGGGCGAAATGCGGGTTCGAGTCCCGCCTTACACGAATGCGTTACGCATCACTCCACATCATTGGGTATTTTAGAACATTATACCACCGCCATAAAGCGTTTAAATAAATAGAATTCTTGTTTTTATCAAATACAACCACAGACCTAATAATGTCCTCAGATCAGTATAATCGATTATTTCAGAACGAACTGTGGAATTTCCTTGTAGCCCTTCTTCAACTACTTCTCAGATTCTCTGATAGCTTCATGGCTTCCTCTGTCTCAACATGTGTGTACTTTTTTCACTCTCAGAACCGAGAATTTCCCATGTCTCATTGTTGTTGTCGTTTTGTTCTGAATAATCCAACCTGTTAAGGTGTTAGCAGAACTTCACAGCCCAGTGTTTCTTCGAAATTGCCAGATCGTAATCGACCACCTCCACCAGGCACGTCTCCTTTCCTTTCACATACATATTTAGTATTAGCTGTTAATGTCTTTTGTTGTCCAACAATGGACCCGTTCAGTCTGATTCAATTCTCTATCTTTACTGCTATTTAGAAGTGGTTTTACATTAGAGATATTAAACTAAGAGCACTGAGGCGTACGCTAAACACTCGACATCAGACGGGAGTTGAACTCACGTCGTTTTTCCTATAACAGGGGTGCGTGTGAAAAGCTCGTCTAACTCTCACCAAATGTGGGGTGCTTTGCAAATTATCCAATACTCGTACATTAACACTTTAGAGGCGGCAATTGATTGATCGCACAGCTCAACTCACAATAGGCGCGCGGTTTTGGTCATTCTGTAAGGATTTTTCCCTCGTTTGGAAAAGAAAACCTTAGGTTTTTTGTGTTACTCTGATACTTCATGATTTTCTCTACATGCTTTTATATTTATCGTGCATATATAACTATTCTGTATGGTAATAACTTGTGCGAAACTATGTCTTGTTTGCGCTTTTACAGCGTTCTGTGGTAACCTTTCAAAAAACCGATTACAGCATCGAAATCCTGAGATTTGCGCTAACGAGTGGCAAGTAAAAGTTCAGCGAAGGCCATATACAAGCCCCAGCCGAGCAAATCATGCTAGCTATGTGTGAAACATGATATTTTCGTTGTTACATCGTAATGAAAGGCTTTCAGAGAAACCAAGTATATTGTTGAAATCACAGAGATTTGAAATTTCAAACAATTGTGTACCGCAGCTGGTACACGTCGCCATTTAGGGTTTTCCATGAAACCGATAGATTTCAGTGTCTGCAGATTACATTGTTGTCATGGAACAAAAATTCGCATCGATCGGTCGTAGTGCAAATCTTAATTCGACGTTATCAACTATCCAAGATGAAGACAGTTCAGTTGCTTAGATGTCTCTGAGTCAGAACGATTTACTTGTTCTCATGGAGAAGCAACGGTTAGTTTGCGTAAAATACATATTATCGTTTTGAATTAAATGGTTCTCTAACAAAGAGGTGTAGGACGGAAAACGGCTCAAGAAATGAAGCAATTGGTTTTAAGGCAGATGATCGAAAAGTAAAGAGATAATTTTCCTAACACTGAGTTGACATTACCATTTGAAGCAAAGCTGATCAAGAACTGTTGCAACTTAAGCGTCAGCATGTCGGTTGAGCTTACATAGATTATTTTTCTTTCCAGAAATTCAAAACACGGTTATCCTATCTGTGTCTACTTTGATTCTATTTCCATTCACTTCTTGTATATACCCTCGTGTTTTCAACCTTTTCTGAAATCACTTCCTCGCAAACTGCTGGATATAATACGAATGATATATGCAATGATATTGAGTGATGTGCAAAACTTTTGCGTCAGGCGAGGCTTGAACCAACCGCATTTCATCCTATCCGGGCACGCGCGATGCGTTGTAGCGTAGAAAAAGGGATAGTAAAACCGGCGTCGGCACTGCAACGGAATAAAACGCCGCCCCAGGATAGGGTGAAATGCAGGTTCGAGTCTCGCCTGACGCAAAAGATTTGCACATCTCTCAACATCATTGGGTATATCTGTATCATCGTACCACAGCAGTAAAGCGATTTAATTTTGTGAAAATTATTGCTGGATGTGGTGTTTTACAAAAACAGTAACATTGATGAAGACCATCTTTATACTAATAATATGTACAAAAAATGTTTGGCATGGTTTTTTTTATAGACCTCACATAAGTATTTATTGGGTGATTTGAGCGTTCATTTTGTTTTGATTCAAGTAGAAAGTGACACGATTTTTGTTATACAAGCGTTCTGAGAGTATAACCCATATCAGGAATGTGTAGACTTCCTCAGGGTAACTGCCAAAAAAGTCGGAAGTAGTGGCGTTGAGGATTTTGAGATGGATTCGTATTAACGGCTTGCCACGCTGTGGCGAGGCCTCAATTCGCTCTGTTATAATTAGTACTTCAACAATATACGAGCACTAATAATCACATCTGTCTAAATTTTTTCTTATGATTTGTATCCTGTATTACAGGAGAATCTCCGGAATATTTTGACACCCATTCAAGATTTTGACTGGCCGCAGCAGTTTCAGAAGCGGTTGGAGAAGTCGCACAAATTACGTGCTGCTATCGAAGCAGTGAAGAAGACGATCAATTAATAAAACGATGAGGTCATTAGCTATTTTTCTGTTTATTATAAGCAGCAGATTGCATTCTGGACTGAATATTCATATGAGGAATCATGAGAGCAGTGACTTTCTTGCTGCGCTTCAGCGTTTGCTGAAGTTGGGAAGACTAGTGTCTGCTAATTTACCACTACGCTTTTTTTCATTTAAAACTTGCCCGCGGTCGGTACTTTTTTCCTTAAAATTCGATAGCTAACGTTTCGGAGGCACGTCTTTGCTATAGTGCAGACGTTTATGCATTTCTAATTATACAGTTAATATTTCGGATGCATCGAAACTCTAATAGAAAAGAAATCAGCAGTCTAGTCATTCTGAAATACACCATTTTATTTAGAGTTATATGAGAGTGGTTATATGAGAGGTGTGACACTATGTGTAAATGAACCACACTCAGATTAGAAGGTAAATTTGAGATAAAGTGCCATATCACTTGTTATGTTTAGGCATTTGCCTAACCTATTCATTTCAGGCCTTTTGCGGTTTATCCAAAAAGCTTAAAAGGTATTCCGCGACGATGTTCTTGACTCCTGTCTCATGATTACCACATCAAAGTCCGTATCGTCATCTTTTTCCACTCAGTGCCCCCCCCCCCCCCCCCCCCTTCAAAGACTTAGTTATTACGCTGTTGGCTTTCCCATCTGAGTTTTCTTTGATGCGACTCCAAAGTGGTCTTGCTGGCTCGCCAATTCATTCTTCACTGCATGTTGTGCAACAGATTAGGTATATTGTGCCCGAATTCAAGCAGTCTCTTTCTTTAGCATTACGGCACTTTTTACAGTTGTTAGTCTTACACAGGCCATCGTACAAATGATTCCGAACCAACTGGCCATGTAAGTTATTAGAAAGAATTTCCATGATACTCACGGAGTTTTCCAGACCACTATCTCCTGAACATCTTTTTATATCTGCGCTTACTTCGTTTGTCATGAAAGGTGGTATTGAAAATATCTTACCGTCTAGGCTTGGAACAACATCGTTTTCGTTAATAATGTTATGGAGCATACCTCTCCATATTCACCTAATCTCAGTGGGTGCTCTTTCGTAGCCATTTGAAATGCATATCTTTCGCGCCAGACGAAGTGACTCTTGTCTCCACTCACTCCCCGTACAAACACCTGTGGCCGTCCGGTACATGTTTCGAACGAGCGCTCTTTTCGTGTGTGAGAGTTGGGAGGAAAAGTAGTGCACTAATATGTTTTTTATCACTTGGTTTGTGATACCATTCTTTTATGTGGCCACTTTCGGGAAAAATGATTTCAACGTTTAAAAATGGAAGCCAGTTTTCCCTAAACTCCCATTCGAATTTATGTTTTCCGAATGTCTGTTCAAAAGAACAAAACATATGTTAACCTTTTCCTGTGTCGAGCAGATGATGAGACAGACATCTATGTGTCGACAGCAGAGTAAGTCTCAGTTGTGGCCATCACTCTACTGTCGATACATAAATGGTTGCCCTATCGTCTACTCGACACAGGAGAAGGTGGACATATATTTTGATCTTCTCAATAGGCAGTCGGAACACATAAATATACACGGGAAAAGCTTGGAAAAAATTGGCTTTTAGTTCAAAATCACTCATCTGAAAGTGGCCACACAGCAAAATGGTATCGCATATCGAGTAATAAAAACATAATAGTGCGCTACCTTTCTGCACATCCCTCACACACGAAAAGAGCACTCGTCCGAAACATGTATCGGACGGCTACAAGTGAGTACGGGGAGGAAGAGAGAGAAGAGTCACTACGTTTGCCACGAAACATAGCCATTTCAAATGGCTACGAAGGAGCAGCCACTGAGATTAGGTGAATAAGGAGAGGCAGGCTTCATAACATTATTAACAAAAACAATGTTGTTTCAAACCTAGATGGGCAGATATTTTTGAAACTACCTTTCAAACACTACGAAGATGGTTCGGCAAGACAATGCACTTCCACCAAAATTATTTCTTGCCACCCTCCAAAATGTCATACGATCATTAGAATGGGACGATATAAGAATGAAAATTGATCGTGGACAATTGAACCATCTTCGCCTTACTGATAATATCGTCCTCATAACACCAAGCATCAGCCAAGCGAAAGGAACGTTGACCGATTTCGACAACGCCTGTGGAAGGACGGTCTTCAAGCAAATCTCACGAAAACGATGTTCATGAGAAACGGATGGATGTTGAATGCCTCATTTACGCTCAACGAAACGAACATCTCCAAATGCTCCAGTTCGTTTCGTGATTTGAACATATTAGTCAGTGTATAAATCCTTTTTATCGACTATACCTATGACATAGGTGCCACGAAAAAGGAAATGAACATTTTAAAAATAGGAGATAGTGTTTGAAAATACAAAATTATAGATCTTTTGAAAATATTAAATTATATATCTACTTCATTTGCATTGCTTGATTGGTGGCGCATCTTAAACTCCTTGTTTTTTTCAATTAACTATATTTGCTAAGGCATGAACCTTTTTTGTAGAGTATACCGATGTAAGAGGGGATTGGAAAAGCTAGCTAACGTTCTAATGAAAGAAATTTTGCAAGAAGACATCAGGTTATAGATGTGCTTCAATTGGATTGCTTATTGATTTTTAGTGATACTGGTTCCGCAAATTCACGATATATGTCAATTAATAAATTCTCTTTATCGAGCCTGTAGATGATAGAGGTGACCTGAAGAAGCTGATAAACGATTCAAACATGAGCAGATTGTGCATATAATATAAAAAAAGAATCTACTTTGATTAAATTGATCAGTGATTTTTCGTGACATTTTGTTTAATGAATTGACAACATTTGGCTCGTAATGGACCCTCCTTATCGAGCATACCGATGATAAGGGCGACCGGAAAAGGATGTTGAACGTTTCAAATACGGGCAGACAGTCTTACAAAACATTAAATTATGAACCTACTTCACTTGGCTTCATTACTGAATTTAGCGGCTCTTGTACAACCAGTGTATACTTTCAGACGAGTATCACTGCACACCAAGCATATTCCTTGAGACAGAATTCATTGCACACCCAGTTTATACCACGCGAAAAATATTAAAACACACAAGTTTACATGTTGAGACAAAAACTCCTGTTTATCCAGTTTATACCATTAGACGAATATTATTCCACGCCCAGTTGAAACAAAAATTATTGCCCAAACAGTTTATACCGAGACAAAAATTATTACACACTCACTTATACCAAGACAAAAAAATGTTATAGCACACACAGTATATACCATTGGACAAATATTATTCCCCCCCCCCCCCCATTTTTTTTACACCACGAGGAAAATATTATTGCACACCCAGTTAATACCATTAGCCGAATATTATTGCACACCCAGTTAATACCATTAGACGAATATTATTGCACACCCAGTTCAGATGAGACAAAAATTATTACACTTGCTTCTGACATTTCGAGAAATCCATCTGCTCTAAGGTCTCATTCATCTGTTGCTGTTGGAACGCATCACCTACCCATCCATCTGATCTTTGATAACCTGGCGTGCACAACAGCGTCTCTGATTCCACATCGCTAACGTCCGTAACAAATACTATACACAAAATTATGATCGTGCACAGAAACAGTGACTCATACATCTTGGTCCATCTTCTTTCCTTTAGACTGATACTCAGATCAACTATTTAGGACTAAGTATTTAAAAAATTCATGAAAAGTACAGAATAGTACTCTAGTCTAAGTCGAGTAGGTCCAGAAGATATCAGGTGGAAGATGCATATATTTCCTTTGCCATAACACCATTTGCTGCTTAAAGTAGTAAAATTGTGCCAATATTAAGTTTTCCATCTCTTTAGTCGTACAAAACAAATAGAAATCATCCATTACCTTATCTTTACCTGATTCTAGCTTTAAGGAACAATAACAAGGATTTCCAGCTGTACTAAATGGCATACTCTTCCATCACAAACAAAACAATATCAACAAAACATATTCAAGAAAACATTACTCTATCACAATCAAGAGAAATAACCAGTAAAGATTAATCTATAAGGAAGAAGTAGCTGCCATTTTGCATGTTCTCAGTTCATTTCGTCTGACTGAGCAACGCCGTTTTTACGTGGAAAGCACCTCGGGGCAAGCATATCGATTTCCCTCTGTCGTTCATCATTCCTTAACGATACTATTTAAACTGGTATAGATCCCATCAATTTTTGAATTCTGTTCGATATTTCAAAAGATTCACGCGCTAGTACTAGTATTCGCGTACGGCGAACTCATGCGTCAATTTGTAGCATACAAAAACAACACTAAACATCTTTTATCTCTCGTCAAGAAAGGTTCAAATACTGGAATAGAATAAGCACATCAATGACTTGAATAGATAAGCAGCAAATGTACGAAACAGATTAAATTATGACGAAGCATGCACCGCTCCCTCCTGGATTGTGAGCTTGAAACTGCAACTCTTTATATTCTAACTACTTAGTGTATTTGTAAACACTTCAAGTGAATTTTGTTACTACACTAATACTTAAGGTTCCAGGCTTGAATAAATCATCCAGAACATAACAACTAACATAGCTGATTCAATTTTCGCAGTTGGATGGCCCGAATGAAACCTTTCCAAATGAACTGATGCGCGGCCCATACGGTCGAAACCTTGACAGCATACTGTGCATCGTAGCCTGAATTCACACCATTCACGGAAAATTGGACGAAGAATGTATTGTGTGAGATACCGTAGAAATAGTGATATTCTGTTCTGCTCTGTTTGATAGACATTTTTTGAGTTATACGTTATCGCCCACACTTCCACTATTACATTTTTAAGCATGTCTGCTGCCTAACTAAACCCAAATTAACTTAGTGTCATGTGGTTTTTCTCCAACGCTTGGTATCTGACTGCTGATTCAAGTGACGCCTTTACGATATGAAGATTAGCTTGAGTGAACACAAACTGTGGTAAAGTAACCATTTCCTCCAAAAATTCCTACTTCCATATTACACTTAGTTTTTTATGTCATGTTCACCATGAGCTCTTACTGTTCTAGGAATATCATATTGTTATTACTGTATTATTGTTGTTCTGCCATTGCTATCATTGTTCAATTACCCACTTGTGAGATTTTTACAGTGTCGAGGCAACAGAAGTCCCACGTATGTTTTCCTGAGAAATTGAACATCCCATCATTGACTAATGATTATTACTTCTATTAATCAATTTATAAGACTATATTTCGCTATACGAATCACCACTACATAAGGGCCGACGTAAGGATCGGTGTGAGTGTGATTGTATGTACGTTCATTCCTGCCCTGCCACATAAGTCCGTTATAATAAATATTTGCTTCGCTTTGGAATCAATCGATAGCTCATTGACGACAAATTATTGTGCTAGGGATCAGAGGGATACCCATTCTGTATAATGAATAAATTGTAAAAGAAAAAGAGAGAACTTCTTTGGATCGTTTTATTTTTTGATTGAGCTGCCTTGTCGGTGGATGCATACAAGGTGGTTATGTAGAGTTTACTTAGGTCACGAATCCGACCGTCGAATGCTGGTAAAGACGTTGTTATACCTAGGGTTGAGCAAAATAATTCTGGAAAAATTTTGAAAGCATCGTTCTATGCTTAAATTAACAACGTAAAACAACAATAATTGTTCTTCAAAATCTAAACCATCGTTGTCGACGACTTTCTACCATCGTTTTGCAAGATTCTGGATCAGCTTGAAGTACCATTGCGGCACTTTTGAATAGGAAAACACCTGACATGCTTCTTCAATTTCTTTATATGGTGTAGATCGGCAGCTATTCAAAAAGTGTTGCACTGATTGAGAGAGGCCACAAACGGATCGAGCAACGTCTAGACTGAAGGGGAGGAGGAGGGGTTCGGAAGAACTTCGACGCCGTCCAACTCTCCAGATTTGTCCTCGGTCTTCTTGGCCGCTTTTTTATCACTACCCAATATTTAATGTATTTAATTTTAACACAATATTCGAACTATAACTAAAAAAGGCCACCAACCATGAAGTTATTAGAAAGTGATACTTTTGAAATTTTCCTAGAACTTTTTGCTCAACAGCATATAACGAACGACTCCAATTTTACCTCAGAAATAAAATGCAGTTCAAAACATATCAGAAGTGTGAAAAAATAGATATGAAAACTTAAGGATTAAACAAAGAAACAGAATCTACCAATACCACTAAGAATTTCGGTCATAAAGTGCACTAAACAGATAGAGCCAAGTCATTCGCTACGTTGTGCGCAATGCTCGGAGTGAGAGATATGCTACTAGTAAGAACGCAGAAGAACTGCACATCAAATAGCTTCGCCAACGCTGCAAATATGAGCTCAATCCATAAGCATCAAAGGCAAAAGTGTGTTTTTTTCCTTACTTGCCAAATAAAAGTTCTAGATTACTTCGCCTTAATGAAGATATACAACTCGAAAGTTGCATGACTTATCTGTAGTTGATTTCCTGTGCTGTATGCCATTTTTAATAACATAGAGACAAAGTAATCCCTAGAAATATGCCATACCTTCTGATATTGAGATGAGTGGCGACGTGGGCCCGTGTGTTGTTCGCCATAATCCAGTGCCCGCACAACTAAATTGCTCACGTTGCTTACTAGTACTTATACAGATAAGGTCATTTCACAATGTGAAAGCGTCAAAAATAGAACTGATGGTAGTGTCAGTTCAAAATCAATTCAAAACGATAAAGTACTTTGCGTTGATCAGTCCCTAAGTGATGCGCCATGCATTCCCCTTCAATTTTCAACTTCGTTCGAGGTGATTGAATACATATCTGGCCTTTACAAAAGATAAATAAGATAAAAGATGTTTAGTGTTGTTTTTGTATGCTACAAATTGACGCATGAGTTCGCCGTACATAGTACTAGCGCGTGAATCTTTTGAAATTACCAGTTTAAATAGTATCGTTAAGGAATGATGAACGACAGAGGGAAATCGATATGCTTGCCCCGAGGTGCTTTCCACGTAAGAACGGCGTTGCTCAGTCAGATGAAATGAACTGAGAACATGCAAAATGGCAGCTACTTCTTCCTTATAGATTAATCTTTACTGGTTATTTCTCTTGATTGTGATAGAGTAATGTTTTCTTGAATATGTTTTGTTGATATTGTTTTGTTTGCGATGGAAGAGTATGCCATTCAGTACAGCTGGAAATCCTAGTAATTGTTCCTTAAAGCTAGAAACGGATAAAGATAAGGTAATGGATGATTTCTATTTGTTTTGTACGACTAAAGAGATGGAAAACTTAATATTGGCGCAATTTTACTACTTTAAGCAGCAAATGGTGTTATGGTAAAGGAAGTATATGCATCTTCCACCTGATATCTTCTGGACCTACTCGACTTAGACTAGAGTACTATTCTGTACTTTTCATGAATTTTCTAAATAATTAGTCCTAAATAGTTGATCTGAGTATCAGTCTAAAGGAAAGAAGATGGACCAAGATGTATGAGTCACTGTTTCTGTGCACGATCATAATTTTGTGTAGAGTATTTGTCACGGACGTTAGCGTTCTGGAATCAGAGACGCTGTTGTGCACGCCAGGTTATCAAAGATCAGATAGATGGGTAGGTGATGCGTTCCAACAGCAACAGATGAATGAGACCTCAGAGCAGATGGATTTCTCGAAATGCCAAAAGCAAGTGTGATAATTTTTGTCCCAAGGTATAAACTGGGTGTGCAATAATTTTTGTCTCAAGGCCTGAATTGGGTGTGCAATAATATTCGTCTAGTGGTATTAACTGAGTGTGCAATAATATTATTCTCGTGGTGTAAACTGGGTGTGCAATAATATTTTTGTCTCCAGATATAAACTGAGTGTAGAATAACATTCGCCTAATGGTATAAACTGGGTGTGCTAGAATATTTTTTTGCCGTGGTATAAACGGGGAGTGCAATAATTTTTGTCTCATGGTATAAACTGGGTGTGCAGTAATATTCGTTCATTGGTATAAACTGGATATGCAGGAGTTTTTGTCTCAACTTGTAAACTTTGTGTGTTTTAATATTTTTTTCGTGGTGTAAACTGGGTGTGCAATGAATTCGGTCTCAAGGAATATGCTTGGTGTGCAGTGGCATTCGTCTGAAGGTATAGACTGGTTGTGCAAGAACCGCAAAATTCAGTAATGAAGCTAAGTAAGGTAGGTTCATAATTTTGTGTTTTGTAAGACTGTCTGCCGTATTCTAAAGCCCGTTCAACATTCTTTTCCGGTCGCCCCTATCATCGGTATGCTCGATAAGGAGGGTCCATTACATGCCAAATGTAGTCAATTCTTGAAACAAAAAGTCACGAAAAATCACTGATCAATTTAATCAAAGTAGATTCGTTTTTTATATTATGTCACGATCTGCTCATGTTTGAATCGTTTATCAGCTTCTTCAGGTCACCTCTATCATCTACAGGCTCGATGAAGAGAATTTATTAATTGACATATATTGTGCATTTGCTACTAGAAACCAATAAACAATCCAATTGAAGCAGATCTATGACTTAATGTCTTCTTACAAAATTTTTCTTATTTGAACGTTAGCTAGCTTTTACAATCCCCTCTTTCATTGGCATACTCTACAAAAAGAGTTCATGCCTTAGCAAATATAGTTAATTCAAAAGATCGACTGTTTTTGAAACCCCCAAAAAAACATTCAATATAATTCCAAAAAAGAATGATTTAAGCTCAAAAAGGGGTTGGTACGCCAGGGTCATACACCGGTGTTTCGGAGGTTCGTCCTCCTCATCAGTGACCCCCGCCCCACATTCAGCCCTGCATTGAAGCAAGGAGGGAGGCGTATGTGGTGATGGCACAGTGTACTATGACACTGTACCATGACCACCTCTCATCGATAGATTTTTGCTGTCAGATCAAAACTATTCAAAGATCGACTGTTTTTGACAACCACTTTCTTTTGAGAGGTGGTGATGGTACAGTGTCATAGTACACTGTGCCATCACCACATACGCCTCCCTCCTTGCTTCAATGCAGGGCTGAATGTGGGGCGGGGGTCACTGATGAGGAGGACGAACCTCCGAAACACCGGTGTATGACCCTGGCGTACCAACCCCTTTTTGAGCTTATATCATTCTTTTTTGCAAATATAGTTAATTGGAAAAAACAAGGAGTTTAAGAAGCGCCACCAATCAAGCAAAGCAAATGAAGTAGATATATAATTTAATATTTTCAAAAGATCTATAATTTTGTATTTTCAAACACTATCTCCTATTTTTAAAATGTTCATTTCCTTTTTCGTGGCACCTATGTCATAGGTATAGTCGATAAAAAGGATTTATACACTGACTAATATGTTCAAATCACGAAATGAAAATCACGAGAAATCAATAATCAATTTAGATGAAGTAGATTAGCAATTCTATGTCATTTAACAGAATCTGCTCGAATTTGCAACGTTCACTAACATATTCCAGTTCCCTCTAACATCGGTACGGTCGATGAAGGGCGTCCATCCCTTGAAAACCTCGCCAATTCTCGTAATAAAGAGTCACGAAAATTAGTATTTATCAAACTAAATGATCTATGCTAATAATTTTTATGTTTTGTAACACTTTCCGCTCGCATTTCAAACGTTCACTTGCTTCTTCCTGTCACCTCTACCATCGCATGCTCTATAAAGATTTTCCATCCCCTAACAAATTTAGTCAATTTGCGAAACAAAAAGTCGCGGAAGATCAGAAATCGATCTTAGTCATAGAGCTTCATAGTACTGTGTTTTGTAACACTATCTGCTCAAGTTTGAAACATTCACCACCTCCTTGTAGTCAACTCTAAAATTTCGGGAATGTTAAACAGGGTCCACTACTTAAGATTCACCATTAATTAAAAAAAAAACAAGAAACCAGGAAAAATCAGTAAACACTCTAAGTGGAGTAGACTTATAATCTTATGCCTTGTAACACTACCTGCTCGTGAAACGTTCACTAGCTTCTTCTCGTCACTTTTATCATTGGTATTCTCGATAAGGTGGGTCCATACCCTATCAAGTATCGTCAATTCACCAAACAGGAATTTACGGAAATTGCTAATCACTCGAAATTAAGAAGATCGTAATGTTTTGCTTTGTAACACTGTTTGCTCGTATTTCAATCGCTCACTAGCTTCTTCCGTTCAGCTCTGTCATCAGTACGCTCGATAAAGAATATCCGTCCCCAATCAACTATGGTCAATTTACGAAAAAAAAAATCACGAAAAATCAAAAATCAATCTTAATCATAGAGTCTAACAATTTTGTGTTTTGTAAAACTACCCTCTCGTATTTGAAAAGTTCACCAGCTTCTCTGGGTCACCGCTATCAACGGTATGACCGTTAAAGGAGGCCAATTTTCTCACAAACATGTCAAGTAACGAAACAAAAACTCACAAAATTAAGGAGGTCCATCCCCTGTCAAATAGCCAATTTGCGACCCAACACCTTGTGCTTGTGTAATCAGTGCTATTTCTCTAATTCAAATCCCTCCAGTGTATGGGATTAAGTCAGCATAAACTTCCCTTTCTTCTCAAACTATAATCGCATTCTGACGAATCGAACACGCCTTGTTTTAGTGTAACACAGTTCCAAACACTTTTTTCTACTTTTTCGTCCCAATACTTTTAAAATTGTGTAGTCAGTGTTATTTCATCAATTGAATCCCTCCAGTTACGGGATTAACTCTACTTGAACCATCTTTTCTTATTAGAGACTTCTCGCATTCTGGCGAGTGAAACACGTCTTCATTCACTAAAACACGTTACCAAGCACTTTTTTCTCTTTTTTCGTCCCAATACCTTACTTATATCTTATTAGTATTTGTGCAATCAGTATAATTTTATTAATTGAATCCCTTCCAGTATATGTACTAACTCTGCATGAATTCGCTTCTCCTACTAAAGGATTCCCGCATTCTGATGATTCAAACACGCCTTCTTTCAGTATAACACTGCCCAAAATACTTTTTTCTACTTTTTTGTACCCAAAACTTTGTATTTTTATAACCTATATGGCTTCTTTGATTCAAATGTCTTCCAGTATATGGGAGTTAATTTTGTTCATTTTCATTTTGCTTCACAAAAGAGGTGAACAATTTTAAGCGACCATCTCTGGGTGGTCAATGTCGTCTGCAGCGACATGTCCACAATTTTTGTCAGAATCATGGTCTCTGTTTCGGGCACTAGGCTTTGAAAACTAATGCTTCAATGATTCTACACCACGCCTTCCAAAAGTTCCTAATCCAGATAAAAAATTGATAATACGTAGGACTCTCACGTTTTTCTCCAACTCGAATTCGCCTAGTTCTTCAAATTTTTTCCCACTAGTAACAATCTAAAATCGAGTGATCTACCAAGAATATTCGCTCGAATACGGTGTACGTCATAGCCGTAGATTTGTCAATCTCGGGAATGAAATGCCTGACTCGAATAATGGTAACTGCAATTTTTTCAATTGTTGTATTATATTGATAACACAACAGAACTTGAATAATTCATCGTTGCTTTCATGACTCAACTGATACCTCGATAAAAATGAAGGAACTTTATTTGGTTAATGTTCCGATATCCTCGTGTTTGTCATAACCAGTACTTCCAGTAGACTGTCCACATACGTTCATCTTCGTTGTGAATCTTCGTCCTCGTTGTCTCTCGAGTAAAACCCTTTTTGCTTGAGCACCGCTCAATCAAAGAACCGCACCAGACGATATCCCGAAACAAGGAATCATCAATGATTTGGGCTTTTTGTAGATTCACTGATCCAAAAAAAGTCGTCAAGCGTTTCTGTGGGTGGTCCCATTTATCTGACTGGAAACCAACATTGCAGTCAAGTCTTTAAAAGGGGTCTTTCAAAAGAATACTTTTATTTTTCTTAGCCATTATGATTTATTACCTGCATCGGATAGTTCTGTGCGCTCTGAAGCTCCTCTTTCTGAGTTTTCATGCCGTCTATTAGCAATTTCGTTAAGCAGTTTTCCCTGGGTCCTTTCAAACAACTGACACTGTGTGTAGCAGACTGAAATCGTCTGTTCAGAAGCTGAACTTCTGGGAAGTTCTCAAGAAATCAGAAATGATAATTTCCTCTTGAAAATGTTTTACGGTTCCAAGACTTTCATTATATGCACATATAACATATAGAAGATGAGACAATAAAACATTGTTGCTATTGATTGATAATGGTATATAAAATCAACAGTCGCTAAAAACTGATAATCAATGAAATATTAATCCTAGTAATATAATGTTTTCCTTTATTTTGTGAATAGCCTACTTAAAAGCTCATGAAACTTATTTGCTACTCAGAGGAAACGCATATGTATAAAGAGAACGAGTCAAACTCGCTACAGAAATGTTATTACTTGATATTTTGATACTTTCCAGCACTCAGAGCGCGTGCGGTGATTGAAGTTACTCTACAATATACACAGGTGATCAGCCCTTGGTCTACGGCTCGCTTCGCGTCTAAGGATCACCAAGCCTTCTATCCCTCCGGAGTTGGCGAATTAATGTTATAATTTTTTGTGAGGAAAGCACTGACCTGATACGTCAATAGGACATCACGAGTCATTGTAAAGGCCAGATAAGTGTCCAGTCACCTTAAACGATGCTACAAATTGGAACGAATGCATGGGGCATCCCTCGGGGATTTTAACGCCAAGAACTATATCCTTCATCCAGCACTCGACAATAAAACATAATCTTCAAAGCATATCACGCATAGACACATAGCAATGTTACTTGGAAGAAACAAGATGAAATTTCTCACGAAAACGTAAGAGCATTGATTGGGAGATCCACCGACAGCTGATCATCAGAAAATAGTTTACTGAATAGGGAATGATCGGCAATGCGCTCAACTATGTGGTTGGAGGATGTCATCGGTTGAGTGAGCAGTGTAGGATGTTGATCCGCCTTGGAAACCTCCCGACTGTCACGTAACTCTGAAATTCATTATCAATCATAGTACTAGCTCATTCATAAAGGAAATTACTAACAGCTTTTTCAAATTTCGGTCTTCATTAACTTCAATTTAACCTCATCTCATAACTCTCCATTGTTTGGTTTTTCTAGGGTTATTGAGTTGTGTGCAAAGCAATTGACTCCAGGCGGAAGCAGAGCCCGCGCATTCCCCATGCCAAGGCGAGTGCTACCACTACACCATCAAAGTCACCTCCTCAACTTTTCTTTTGTCACTTCGTCTATTGGCTTACTCCATGAAAAGATTATACTATTAATTTGTTCATAGCCTTTCCTTTCTCAGACTCATCATACTACGGTTCTGAGAACACATGTTCGATGGTATCGTTACACCGACCTGGTCGTCATGGTTATGTCTTCGGACGGCCTTTGTCGTCCGTGATCGTTGCGTTGACCTTTCGGACGCCCTTAGGCGACTGTGGATGTCGTGCTCCGCCCTCGGGTGACGTCGATCCTGCGGCTGGAGCTTTTTTTAGTGTTAACAAAAAGTGAAGAGCGAGTGGTTATATTCTTATGTTGAAAGCGGAAAATTTTCGACTTATCGTGATTTCATATGTTTACAAAGTTGAATAGAATTTTTTAAGTAGCTTTGTCACCATGACGCTATTTTTGAAGCTAATTATTACTATTCCATCCTCTGTGAAGTTCAGTTCGATTTTACAGCTTCTTTGGCACAAAACTTCCAACAGTGAAAAAAAGTTTAAGTGAAGTGCGTGCGACGATTCTTTTTACTTTGCGTACGAGAGTTATTCATACATCAAAAGCAACGAGCAGGCGTTTAAAGCGTCAAGATCATATGATATGAAGGAAAGGCTGAAACACTTGCGAAAACGGAGAAAACGGATACGCTCAGCGGCAATCACGTTTTGCGCACTTCTTCTCTTAAGATGCCTCCATTGATGGCATGTGTCACTACGTTTATTTTCCGCACGGCAAACGATGCTCGTTATCATCAATCTTGCAGTTTCGTAATGATATTCGAACCTTTATTGCCACTATGGGTGATTTTCTAATCATGGAAATATAGAATATACTGAAAAGACTTTGTTTAAACTATCCATAGTAGAACAATAACAAAACATTAACAAAACAATGAATTGTTTGTCATACTTATTCTGCACACTACATGCGACTTCTCTTCAACGGAAGTTCTCAACAATCTCTAACTTTTTGCTTAGCTTGGAAGGTAATAACTATATGGAATTGATGTACTTCATACAAGATATTACATCATACTATCAGAAAATGATCTATCTACAAAAAGTGAGTAAAGAGATCTTTGCATCTGATATGCCTGCTGAGTATACCCTACAAGCTGTTCACAAAGGTTATTCTTTTTCGTATATTGTAAATCTTGGAGGAGGCACAACCAGTTGGTCAAGCAAGATTGCAACAGGGATTACTGCATAAACTACATCCATGTCAAATCATAGACCATTGATGGCTAATGCCACCTGCTTCTCGTCTTATTCTTTAGCGACTGTAAAAAGGCGTTTATATACTATATACAATATATATAAATATTTGTATATGTGTATATATAAGTATGTACACATGCATATGTATGCATGTCTTACGTATATATATATATATATATATATATATATATATATATATATATATATATATATATGTCGTCCTACAGTTTCGCAGTATTGATCTGCCATTGAAGTGAAGATTGTATTAACATACGATTGATGTGTTACAATAAATGTTTTCTTGTATAGTCACTTTTGCCGTCACGTGTGACATCTACTGTTATGCTCATGTAGGTATGGGCATCAGTTTTAGTAATACTGTCATAGTTTTGCAAGCTATTTGGTCAATTCCAAATTTTTATCTATGGAAATGTGGAAATTGGTAGGGAATTTCAGAACTATTGTCGGTTTATCTGATTATTTAATGCTATCCGCTTCCACTTCTTCTGTGATGGATACATGCCGCTCACCAGTCTCATTGTGCTCGAAAACGCATTGAAAAATGAATAAAGTGAATGCGAGACGCCCAAGCGGTCTATGAAGCCCATCGCATGCACGACAATAATGTCACAAATAATGTCGTGCCGCTGATAATTTATCTTAATCGAAACTATACAGAACGAACTGAAATCCAAGTGAAAGATGTTATGAGGAAGAGGTTGAGAGATGCAAATATTAAATACCATCTTCCATATTGATTTTCACGTTTCACAGTTTTTCCGGTGTACGAGTGTAATCTATAATGCTGCGTTTCCGGGATGTTAGCTTTGTCAGAAGTCAAACAAAATTTAAGAACACAATGAGGCCCCTGCTGTTTTACTCTAGATAAGCTTATTAACGAAATTTTTGAGCATTTGTTTTTTGACTGTAATGCACAAAAAATGAGTTAGGGAGTAAGTTAAATTCGAATTTTGATTTGGTAATTAGAAATGCCGCTGATGGCCATAGCTTTTCTGATTTTACTTTCTAGTACCGAAAATGGGGCGCCGTGGCCTAGAGGTTGTGATGTTGGTCACGACGCGCGTGGAGCCGAGCTCCACCCCCCACTTCTGTCATTCAGTCAACAACAACTTCCTATGGAACGCCACAGCAAGGCTATCCTCAAGATTGCAAGGAAACTCGCTCATCAATAATCTACGACGTTCAAGAAAAAGACGAAAAACGTTGAATTGAATGCTAGAAGTACTGGGAGCCGCACAGTAAAAAAAAACATTGTGATGACGTATTAAATGAAGTGCTAAAATCACCGAAAGTTGTCGAAGTAAAGCTATATGCTATCGAAGCTGCAAAATGTTCGCAAACAGACAGAGGATGTAGCAAATTTGAACGGCCGTTGGCTTGAAATGATCCGAGCACGGGATGACAAATTTCTGGCAATTTTGAGGCGTTGATTGATGACTATAGTTAGGACAGAGTTGTGGTGGATGTGAGAAAAAGCAATGTGATCGCCCAAACAATTGCCGTGTCCATAATACAAATGAACTCCCCAACTTTACGTCATATTGACCGCGATGCTTGGGTGGGAACCTCATCACGTGAAGACTGATTGGGATTCTCCAAGTATTCAAGTAGGTGTAACTCAGCCTTTCTTATGCGTCTAAAAAAATTCACAACAACATGACGCTAGCATAGCTGAATGATCCATTTGAAGATTCTTCCTGAATACCCATCACTAGATCTGTATAACTATCGTTCTAAGATCTTTGCTCGCATTTTTTTTTTTTGATGTAGCCTCGCAGAATCGTAACACAGTACCTCTAGGGCGAAACCGCAGACAAGGACAATTTTTGTAGAGGTGTTGGTAAGCATTTGAAAACTGAGATTTCTGACTACAGCCCCACTTGACCGGGTTTTTCCAAACACCGTTTCATAGCGCTGTGATCTTCACGCAAAACTAGCGCATATTTCTCGCTGAGCAGAGCTCTTTCTTTGGACTATTAGTAATCATAAGATAGCCTAGTGCTTTCTGATGTCAATGCTGCCCTTATATTCCGAGAAAAGACCGTTTCTCTGCAACGCAGCAGGTAAAATAAGTTAAATTCGATGCGTGAGAAAGGAGGATCTGGAGCCTGTTCACGTCGCGGTGGATGTGGCGGCCACGTGAACTGCTGGCGCGATACTTCCCTACGTGTTCGTAGGCTCGAAAATCATGATCACCTTATAGTTCACTTGCCGCCACAGCCAGCGTCCCTGTGAATTCGCACAGGACTTCGTTGCTCCCACTTGGGAATTCGACTTATCACCAGCTGCTTTGCAGCATATTTTACCTGCTGCGTTTTAGAAAAAGGTCTTTTCAGTATCTAAGCACAGCGTTGAAATCAAATTTGACTATGCTATCGAATGATTACTAACAGTCCAGAGAAAAAGTTTTGCAGTGCGAGAAACTTGCGTGTCGGAAGCCAAGAAGTTTACCCTGAAGCAACATCAAAAAAATATTTTTTGAAAATCGGCGACGTGGGGCTGTAGTACTAACACTCCTATAAAAGTTCCTGTCCAGCAAATGAGATCGGTTTCTCATTTGTTTCCTTCTAATCAAAAAGAATCCACTTTCTTTCACCATGGGAAAGCTCAGCCTTTTCAACTCTGAAAGTCATTTTCTCGTCAATAATTAATTTTTTGATCATCCAAGAGAATAGACTAAGTTAATTCTAGTTATGATACTCAGATCGAACAGAAGATTTTTTGCAATATTTTTTGTGCTTTTTTGGTCAGATAATTGCTTTATTTTTGCAATGTTTTGATCTCAAAACATGAGCAAACAGCTACAAGCCTGTTAGCAGTACTATTATCAAATCATGAATCACATGTAAGGTTTCATAGACGATCACAACATGCTGAAAATTGTCTTACCCGACGCTTTTCTCGATCTTAGCTCTATTTCACTCTCTTTCATGAGTCCATAAGCGTATAGATCATTTTTTGATGGCATAGAAATCAACTGTGAACCATTTGTACATTAGGTTGAGTGTGCAAGGTACGGTAGTGGAGCTTAAACGAACCATGAATAAGCAGCGCCATAAACGTGTCTGCATCTCTGGAGTAAGGGTAGATCCAAGGGTTTATACTCCGTGTTTTACTTTCGTTGACTTAACAAGTAATTTTCATGTTTGTTCATATATGTTCATGCTGCGTTTATGGATACGGATTCTTATGTGCAGACTGTATATCGCAAGTTGACTCGGTAAAATTCTGCCATCAAGTTTGAAAAGTCCATGGGAGGTGTTCAAGAAAAGTTTCATTAACAAGATTCAAATCTAGACGGGAAACCACTTCCAAACAGTCTTTGAGGACATTCAATTCCGAGACGTCATGTCATCAGAATGTTTTCAACGAGACGAAGGTTTAGCAGGACTTTTCCGCCAACATGTATGCCCTTTTCGCCCTAAACAAGCGACTTCAACATCCTTTGCATTGCGGCAGGGAACAGCTTTGGCAATTTAGTGTCTTTGTGAAACCACTTTTTCAATGAATATAGTGAGGGCTCAATAGAAAGCTCTTTTTTTTGTAACGCAGTTTCTACAGTGCTCAGTAGTTGCTCCTGCAAGAATGGGACTCTTTTCCGATAGACGGCTTAGAGTAAAGAAACGGCCTCTTTCGCTGGGCCAAGAACCTTTTTATAACAATGTTAGTAATCAATCGAAAGCTTTGATTTTGGACTACTGTACCTATTTGTTTCCGAAAATGTCTTTTTATGACCTGCAGAATTTAAAATAAGATGATGATTCACGCGCGCCGCTCGCTTTTATCATTTCACGCTATATTTTAACGGACAGAACTCTTTTTTGTACCGATTATATTCGTCCTACGGCTTCTAAATTTCCGGACACTGAAATTATGTTTGCTTTTCAAAAAATCTCTCAACAGCGCTATAGCAAAAAAAAAGATTTGTGTTTTGTAAGAGTTCATATCTCCTAGTGCAGAGTTCTTTTTTACTTTGTGAACATTTGATAGCGTAAGTTTCAACAACTCCAATGCTATGTTTATTTTCTGGAAAAACCTTTTGTTCCAGTTTAGCAGGGAAAATAATTTTGAGTTCCACGTACGCCGCACATTTGCTTGTCGGTAAGCTGTGTGTGCTTGCGGATCGGAAACGCGTGACCGATAGACCATGCAAACGCAATTCACATGAGGAGTGCAATATATGTTTTAGTATCTGGATTTTTCCGCTTGGAAAAAAATTCCAATCAAAACGTATGGTTGTGATACTCGAAAATTTTCTCTGTACGTTCATATGCTTTTCGTGCCTCCGGTAAATTATAAATGTGGTGAAAATATGCGTGGCGCGTGTGAAACATGATATTATTTTGAATGCTATAGTGCTACGGAAAATGCCTTCGCAAAAAGCAAGCATGTAGCATAGTAGTTCGAAATTCAAGCTTTCGATTGACTTTCAAAATTTTCATGGAAAGTTGTTTTCTAGCAAAAGAGGTTGTTACTTCATTCCGTAGCATCTAGCGGTACTAAACCTACAATGGCATGTATAGGACATACAAAATTTCATCGACAAGCGTTGATAGGATTGTGTTCATTTTGACACTGTTAAACGCCTTTTTACAGTCGCTATAGGATAAGACGAGAAGCAGGTGGCATTAGCCATCGATGGTCTATGATTTGATATGTATGTAGTTTACGCAATGATCCCTGTTGCAATCTTGCTTGCTCAATTGGTTGTGCCTCCTCCAAGATTTACAATATAAGAAAAAGCATAATCTTTGTGAACAGCTTGTAGGGTATACTCAGCAGGCATATCAGATGCAAAGATCCCTTTAGTCACTCTTTCTAGATAGATCACTTTCTGATAGTATGATGTAATATTTTGTATGAAGTACATCAATTCATATAGCTATTACCTTCAAAGCTATGCTAAAAGTTAGAGGTTGTTGAGAGCTTTCGTTGAAGAAAAGTCGCATGTAGTGTACAGAATAATTATGACAAACAGCTCACTGTTTTGTTATTGTTTTGTCACTGTTCTACTACGGATAGTTACGACATTGATCATGAATTTCAGAGTTATGTGGGAGTCGGGAGGTTTCCAAGGCGGATCAACATCCTACACTGCTCTCTCAACCGATGACATCCTTCAACCACATAGTTGAGCGCATTGCCGATCATTCTCTATTTAGAAAACTATTTTCTTATGATCAGCTGTCGATGGATCTCTCAATCAATGCTCTTACGTTCCCGTGAAAAATTTCATTTTTTCTTCTCGAGTAACATTGCTAGGTGTCTATGTGTGATATGCTCTAAAAATTATGTTTGATTGTCGAATGCTTGATAAAGGATATAGTTCTTGGCGTTGAAATCCCCGAGGGATGCGTCATGTGTTCGTTCCCAATTTGTAGCATCGTTTAAGGTGACTGGACACTTATCTGGCCTTTACAATGACTCGTGATGTCCTATTGACGTATCAAGTCAGTGCTTTCCTCGCAAAAAATTATAACACTAATTCGCCAACTCCGGAGGGATAGAAGGCTTGGTGATCCTTAGGCGCAAAGCGAGCCGTAGACCATGGGCTGATCAACTGTGTGTATTGTATAGTAACATCAATCATCGCACGCGCTCTGAGTGCTGGAAAGTATCAAAATATCAAGTAACAAGCATTTCTGTAACGAGTTTGACTCGTTCTCTTTATACATATGCGTTTCCTCTAAGTAGCAAATAATTTTCATGAGCTTTTAAGTAGGCTATTCACAAAATAAAGGAAAATATTATGTTACCAGGATCAATATTTTATTGACTATCAGTTTTAGCGACTGTTGATTTTATATACCATTATCAATCAATAGCAACAATGTTTTATTGTCTCATCTTCTATATGTTACATGTGCATATAATGAAAGTCTTGGAACCGTAAAACATTTTCAAGAGGAAATTATCATTTCTGATTTCTTGAGAACTTCCCAGAAGTTCAGCTTCTGAACAGATAATTTTAGTCTGCTACACACAGTGTCAGTTGTTTGAAAGGACCCAGGGAAAACTGCTTAACGAAATTGCTAATAGACGGCATGAAAACTCAGAAAGAAGAGCTTCAGAGCGCACAGAACTATCCGATGCAGGTAATAAATCATAATGGCTAAGAAAAATAAAAGTATTCTTTTTAATAGACCCCTTTTAAAGACTTGACTGCAATGTTGGCTTCCAGTCAGATAAATGGGACCACCCACAGAAACGTTGACGACTTTTTTTGGATCAGTGAATCTACAAAAAGCCCAAATCATTGATGATTCCTTGTTTCGGGATATCTTTGGGTGCGGTTCTTTAATTGAGCGGTGCTCAAGAAAAAGGGTTTTACTCGAGAGGTGACGAGACGAAGATTTACAACGAAGATGAACGTATGTGGACAGTCTACTGGAATTACTGGTTATGACAAACACGAGGATATCGGAACATTAACCAAATAAAGTTCCTTCATTTTTATCGAGGTATCAGTTGAGTCATGAAAGCAACGATGAATTATTCAAGTTCTGTTGTGTTATCAATATAATACAACAATTGAAAAATTTGCAGTTACCATTATTCGAGTCAGGCATTTCATTCCCGAGATTGACAAATCTACGGCTATGACGTACACCGTACTCGAGCGAATATTCTTGGTAGATCACTCGATTTTAGATTGTTACTAGTGGGAAAAAATTTGA